>JAODAL010015637.1:0-83198 GCA_025379985.1 Phyllomedusa bahiana | reverse complement strand
TAGTGTTAAAGGGTTAAGCTGTGTGAACATAGCCTTAGTGAAATGTTAGCCTAGTCTTACAATGCACCGCATGTATCATAGCGTTGATAAATCTGCCAGTTTAAAAATGTCTAGTCAACGTTACCAAAAGGGCCACATTATAAAAAATGTCTGGGTCAAAAACTCACTTTGTTTCCCCATAGCAACCAAAGAGCCCCCCCTCTCATTTCATATAGCGCTTGTTTTGGTTTCTATGATCTGTTTTGGTTGCTAGGGGCAAAAAAGTAGTTTAAGGCCGGTTCAACGGCTTATTCCCGCGGATTTGTGCCCGGGTATTGGCGCAAAAATCCGCCGTGAAAAAGGGGGGGGGATGGGGGGGGGGTGGAGCGGCCGGCGGGGGCCCCGCCCCCGGCCCCAAGACAATGCATTGTTTAGGGCGCGTTTGCGCCGGGATAATGTCATGTCCTTTCCCCCCGGCGGATTCGCCGAGGGGGAGGAGCACGGATTCCACTGTTCTCTATGGAGCAGTGGATTACGTAATTGCTGCCGCGGATTGGCGCGTACTGAAGCGCAAACCGGGCGCATACGGGCCAACCCGCGGCAAAATAAGCCTTGGGGAAACGAGGCCTTAACTAGACAGTTTTCATACTCTGGCCCAAAATAGTATGAAGGGGAAGGGGAGGGGAAGGGGGTGGCTAGGGGAGGTGGAAAGGGATAGGGGTGGGTTGGGGGTGGGGAAGGGATAGGGGTGGGGTGTGGGGTGGGAAGGAATGGTTGGAGGGGAGGGGAGGGGGGGGGTGGAGGGGGTGAAACGTGATGGGGCGGAGGCAGGTGAAACGGGGTGGGGGCTGGAGGCAGTGAAAAGTGGTGGGGGCTGGAGGCAGGGGAAACGTGGGGTGGGGGGCTGGAACGGTGAAAAAGTGGGGGGAGTGGGGGCAGGGGAAACTGAGGGGGGCGGGAGGCGGTGAAACGTGGGTGGGGCTGGGACAGGTAAAACGTGAGGGGGGAGGGGAGGCAGGGAAACGTGAGTGGGGATGGAGGAGGTGAAACGTGAGGGGGCTGGAGGCAGGTAAAACGTGAGTGGGAAGTGGAGGCAGGGGAACTGAGGGGGGTGGAGGCAGGTAAAGTGAGGGGGGGCTGGAGGCGGGAAAAACGTGGTGGGGGGGGAGGCAGGTGAAATGTAGTGGGGATGGAGCAGGTGAAAGTGAGTGGGGGCGGGGCAGGTGAAACTAATGGGGATGGGGCAGGTAAAACTGAGGGGGGGAGGGGAGGCGGTGAAACGGATGGGGGGGGAGGCGGTGAAAGGAGTGGGGCTGGAGGCGGTGAAATTTGGTGGGGGCTGGGGCAGGTGAAACGTGGTGGGAAGTGGAGGGCAGGTGACACGTGAGTGGGGGCGTGAGGCCGGTGCAACGTGAGTGGGGGCTGGAGGCAGGTGAAACGTGAGTGGGGGGGTGGAGGCGGGTGAAAGGTGAGGGGGGAGTGGGGGCCGGTGAAACGTGAGGGGGGGGCGGGGGCAGGTAAACGTGAGTGGGGGGCGGAGGCAGGTAAAACGGAGGGGGGAATGGAGGCAGGGAAACGTGAGTGGGGGCTGGGGCGGGGTGACCGGAGGGGATGGAGGCATGAAATTGAGGGGGTGGGGGAGGTGAAAGTGAGGGGGGGCTGGGGGCAGGTAAAACGTGAGTGAGAGGGTTAGAATTTTGGGGGGGGTTGGGGGAAAAGGCGGGGGGACAGTTATGGTGCCGACTTTTGGAGCTGTGTGTCACTGTCATAAATAGAAGGATCGACTATGGGGAGCTGTTATAATAGGAGGTTCAGATATATGGAGCGTTATCATATAATAGGAGGTATCGATAAGGAGTGTCTATCATAGGAGGTATCGGGAAAAATGGAGCGTTTTCTTAAAATTTGGAGGTATCGACATATTGGGCGCTATCATAAAATAGGGGTATAGACTTATGGGTGTCACATATAATAGGAGGTATCAGATTTTGGGAGGTCATCTTTAAAATAGGAGTACAACTATTGGAGCTGTTATAAATAATGGAGGTACAGACTATTGGAGCTGTCTTCATATAATAGGGGGTATCAGACTATAGGACGTCTACATATAAAGGAGGTATCAGATTTAGGGCTGTCTATCATAAATAGGGGGTATCGATAAGGGAGCTGTCTATTTTTAATAGGGGGTTTTTCAGACATATAGATGCCCTATAATAATGGGGTATCAGCTATATGGAGCTGTCATCAAAAAAAGGAGGTTCAGATAATGGACGTCTATCTTAATGGGAGGTATCAGACTTTGGGCTGTCTATCTTAAAAAGGGAGGTTCAGACTATTGGAGCGCATATATAATAGGGGGGTATCAGATATATGGAGCTGTCTTCATATAATAGGGGTATCGACTTTATGGAGCGTCTGATGTGATGTGTTGTATAGTGTCATATCATAAGGGTTTCCAGTGTGTGTATAGGTATAAAGGCGGGTGTCTGGGGCGGCCCTTTTTTTAGGGCCAGGTGGTCAACAGCATAACGCCTAAGGGTGCTCCACACAGGCGTTTTGATGGTTGTTATGTGTGTTTTTTGTGCGGTCGGCAAACAATTGAGCACAAAAAATTTCACAAACATTACTGCACAAAAAAAGCTGTAAAATCCCGTTTTTTGCACGCAGCAATGTAAGTATTAATCACCCGCCTTTCTGCACAAAAAAAAACAAAAACAAATTTAAAAAAAGTATCAAAAAGGCACTGTGTGAGACAGCCCTTAGGCGTTATGTGTTACCACCTGGGATCTCATATATAAAATTTTTAGCCTTCCATCTAATATAGACCTTATGTGAAGGGGAGGGGCCCCCGGTGTTTCCCCCCCTCCCTCCACCACCGCCCATTCTTTAAAAATTTGGGAAAATGAATTGATTTGTTGCTCTGGGTGGAGCTGCAGTGCGGCTTTTATTGGTTTAAGTTAAAAAGGGTTTTGGGGTGGCACGTGTGGTGGCATTCCGTCTATCCTGTATGTGAATGGTTCTCCAACCTTAAAGCTGGGTATGGGAAACCCTTTAAATTTGCTTTCTTCTGAGCCCTTACATGGGCTTTTTTGGGCGTGGCTTTTGTAAAGGGGTGTGGCATAATATGAAAAGGGCGTGGTAAGCTAATTGGTTAATGGGGGTGTATTAGGGTTTAGTGCCTAGGGCAGCACGACCTATAAATACAGCCCTGGTCACGGTGCCCAACATTTTCTATCATTTTGGATGTAATCTGCAAAGGAGGCTCCTAACAGAACCGCCAACACGGAGGTGAACTTGGCCTGACCCTATATCTCAGAACTGCCTACAAGCTAACAAGCTATGGCAGCAATTTAGAAAGACTGATGAAGTTCTTAGTATGACATAATTTCTAATTCTTCTCCTTTAATGCTATCACCTACTGCAGGAGAAATTTTGCAGTAAATCAGGGGTCTGTCCATTGTGTGGTACCTACTTTGACTCATAGAGAGGCAACCAAGCTTGGACTGACTCACAGGGGAACATGGGAAACCTCTGGTGGGCTCTTAGGCATTGCAGAGCTGGAGTTTCTCTTAAACCACATATACCTCCTTGGGAGAGGCAGAAAGGCAGAGAAAGAGGCAAAAAGCAAGAGGCAGAGTATAAGAGCATAAGCAGTGGCTGTAGTTTGTGCCCCAAGAATATACTCCACTGTTGGCCCTATAATAAACTTCACAGGTGGGCCCCCAAAATCAACTCCACTGGTGGGCTCCAAGAATCAGCTCCACTGGTGAGCTCATAATAAACCCACTCCACTGGTGGGTCCCAAGAATCAACTCCACTGGTGGGCTCCTGGGAATCAACTCCACTGGTGGGCTCCTGGCAATCAACTCCACTGGTGGGCCCCAAGAATCAGCTCCACTGGTGGGCCCCAAGAATCAGCTCCACTGGTGGGCCCCAAGATCAGCTCCACTAGTGGTCTCCAACAATCAACTCCACTGGTGGGCCCCAAGAATCAACTTCACTGGTGGAGTCCTATAATCAACTCCACTGGTGGGCCCCAAGAATCATCTCCACTGGTGGGTCCCAAGAATCAGCTCCACTGGTGGGTCCCAAGAATCAACTTCACTGGTGGGCTCCTGGGAATCAACTCCACTGGTGGGCCCCAAGAATCAACTCCACTGGTGGGCCCCAAGAATCAACTCCACTGGTGGGCCCCAAGAATCAGCTCCACTGGTGGGTCCCAAGCAGTGTCGGACTGGGGGGTCTGGGGCCCACAGGGGAGTTGATCTCGGGGGCCCACCCTACTGTACATTAAAATATTACCGGCCTCTCAGACATAAATGCGCCCATTTTACCACATAATACAGTGTGCAAAACAGAACTGTATTGTGTAGTACAATGTAGTTACACATTTGTCAGTCTAACATATCATAGACACAGGGCTAAGTAGCTCCATCCATATCCCCCACCACCCACATACAATATCCCCTTCCCCACCCACATACAATTCCCCCTCCACCCACATACAATATCCCCCTCCACCCACATACAATATCCCCTCCACCCACATACAATATACTCCCCCTCCACCCACATACAATATCCCCCTCCACCACACATACAAATATCCCCTCCACCCACATACAATATCCCCTCCACGTTGTCCTTGGTCACGCACCTCACCACCTTATAAAATAAACACCAGCAAGAAAGTAAAAGTGTGACTCCTATCACAGGGTCAGGTGTTCCCTCACTCTTACAATCAGGGACACATGTGCGCTGCCACTATACCCGCGCCAATATAACCTACAACACCGCCATATGGAGACCACAGAGGTCAGACACCAGCTCAGATATAACCTACACACACGCCATATAGAGTAGACACACATACAGGTTCAGACACCACTCAGGTATAACCTACAACACCGCCATATAGAGACCACATAGAGTCAGACACCAGCTCAGGTATAACATACAACACCGCCATATAGAGACCACATAGAGGTCAGACACCAGCTCAGGTATAACCTACAACACCGCCATATAGAGACCACATAGAGACACCAGCTCAAGTATAACATACAACACCTCCATATAGAGACAACATAGAGATAGACAACCAGGCTCAGGTATAACCTACACAACACATCCATATAGAGACCACATAGCGATCAGACACAAGCTCTGGTATAACATACAAAATCCTCCATAATAGAGCCACATAGAGATCAGACACAGCTCTGGTATAACCTACAAACACCGCCATATAGAGACACAGAAGGTCAGGACCAACCAGCTCAGGTATAACCTCAACACCGCCATATAGAGACACATAGAGGTCAGACACCAGTCAGGATAACCTTACAAACACCGCATATAGAGACACATAGAGGTCATGACACTGCTAAGGTCACATTCACATTTACAATATAAAAATAACCCTTGAAGTCAGGGACTCACCAGAGACTTCTGACGTCGTTCTATTCTCTCATGAGTTGTTCTTTTTCCCTTCTCTTCTGCATCCGTTCCACACCGCCATGATTTGGGGGGGGGGGGTGAAAACCCCCCCTTTTTGGTTTTACCCCCCCGGCCACAATCATCCCTGCAGAAATACACACAAATACTTAGACTCACTCTCTTTGCCAGCATTCCTCCTTTAACTATTCCCACCTATGTACAAACTTCCCCAGGGTGGGGGGATGAGCGAGTACAAGCTAGTATCCTAAGGGTTTGGAGGGTGGGGAGAGGCCCAGGTAATAGATAGGCCCTATTTAGGTAGGTATGCCCATCGCTGGATAAGTTGCTAGGCCATGCCCAGGTAGTTGGGTGTGGTACTAGCATTGGTGGGTCGGTAAATAGCCCCAGGTAGATAAGCAGGCCCAGTTATGCAAGTTGATAGGCTAAGTTAGGTTGGTAGACCCAGTTAGTTAGGCTGTCAGGTAGGTGGTTTCCCCTCTTGTTAGGTTAGCTGTAGGTAGTTTAGGGTCCCCTTAAAATAGGCTGCAGCCGTTCAGGGACCCACTTTAGGTCTATTACGGCAGTTAGGGATCTCTCTTTAGGTACTTTACAGGCAGTTTGGGGACTCCTTTAGGTATTCCTATACAGGACAGTTAGGGGTCTTCCTTTAGGTAGTATACTAGACAGTTAGGGGTATCCTTTTGGTAGTCTACTGGGAGTCTAGGGGGGCCCTCCTTTAGGTAGTGTGCAGGAAGTTCAGGCCCCCCCCCCTTTAGCTACTTGTGTTGGTAAGTAGAGCCCCCTTTGTGTTTAGGTATAAGCCAGGGCACCCCTTGTAGTCAGGGCCCCTCTGTAGGTAGACCAGAACCCCCCTTGTATAGTCAGGGGCCCTGTAGGTTGCCAGAAACCCCCCTTGTGTAGTCAGTGCCCCCTGCCGGTAGCCCAGAACCCCCCTTGTAGTCAGGGCCCCTGTAGGTTGTCAGGAAACCCCTTGTAGTAAGAGGCCCCCTATAGTAGTGGGGCCCCTCTTCAATGGTTAGTCAGGGCCCCCTGTAGGTTGTCAGGGCCCCCTTAGATTGCCAGTGCTCCCTGTAGGTAGCCAGGGCCCACCCTTGTTAGTCAGGGCCCCATGGTAGGTAGCCAGGGCCCCCCCATGTAAGTAGCAGGCTCCCCATGTCAGGGTTAGCCAGGGCCCCATGAAGGTGGCCACCAGGGCCACTGTAGGTAGCAGGGCCCCCTAGTAGCAGTGGCCCCCCTAATTAGCAGGGCCCCTCTTGTAGCCAGGGCACACATAGGAGCAGCCCCCCCCCTTGTGTCGGGCCCCCTTCTGTAGTCAGAGTCCACTAGTACAGTGTCCTCCCCCAGTAGCCAGAGGCCCCCCCAGTAGACAGAGCCACACCCTTTGTAGACAGTCTCCCCCCCTTAGTAGCAAAACAAGATCTACCCCAACTATTGTAGCCAGGGGCCCCACCTTTTGTGCCGTGCCACCTAGTAGCCAGGCCCCCTTAGCCAGTGTTCCCCCTTAGCCAGCGTCCCCATCCCAGTAGTCTAGGGCCCCCCTTAGCCAGTGTCCCCCTAGTAGCCATGAGCCCCTTAAACAGTTCCCCATAGTAGCAAGAGCCCCCTTAGCACAGTGGTCCCCCCCCCCAATCAGTTGCCAGGGCCCACCTTTGCCAGGTCACCGCCACATAGCTGCCAGGGCCCCCCTAGCAGTGTCCCCCCATTAGTAGCCAGGCCCCTTGCAGATCTCCCAAAGTAGCCAGGCCCCCCTTAGCCTCCAGGGCCGCCCTTAGCCAGTCCCCCCATAGTAGCTCTGAAGCCCTCTTAATTAGCCAGTGTCCCCCCCCTTAGTAGCCAGGGCCCCCCTTAGCCAGTCCCACCCCATTATAGTAGCCAGGGCCCCCCTTTAGCCAGTGCCCTCCCCCCATAGTAGCCAGGGGCCCCCCTTCAGACAGTGTCCCCCCCCCATAGTAGCCAGAGCACCCTTTAGCCAGTGTCCCCCCAATAGTAGCCAGAGCCCCCTTAGCCAGTGTCCCCCATAGTAGCCAAGAGCACCCCCTTCAGCAGTGTCCCACCCATAGTAGCCAGCGCCCCCTTAGCCAAGTGTCCCCCATAGTAGTAGCCAGAAGCCCCCCATAGCCATTGTCCCCCCCCATAGTAGCCAGGACCCCCCTTAGCCAGTGTCCCCCATAGTAGCCAGGGCCCCCTTAGCCAGTGTCCCCCAATAGTAGCAGTGCCCCCTTATCAGGTGTCCCCCATAGTAGCCAGGACCCCTTAGCAGTGTCCCCCCATAGTAGCCAGGGCCTCCCTTAGCCAGTCGTCCCTCATAGTATCTGAGCCACACCTTAGCAGTGTACCCCCCATAGTAGCCAGGGCCCCCCTTAGAAAGTGCCCCCCCCCATAGTAAACCAGGGACCCCCTTAGCAGTGTCCCCCATCGTAGCTCAGAGCCCCATTAGCCAGTGTCCCCCCATAGTAGCCAGGGCCCCCTTAACCAGGTGTCCCCTCATAGTAGCAGGTGCCCTTAGCTGTGTCCCCCTCATAGTAGCAGGGGCCCACTTAGCAGTGTCCTCATAGTAGCCTGAGACCCCCTTAGACAGTGTTCACCCCTTAGTAAGCCAGGGCCCCCCTTTTACAGTGTCCCCCCATAGTAGCCAGAGCCCCCTGTTGTAGGTAAGTTTAAAAAAAAACCCCAAAAAAAACCAATCAATCACTTCCTTGCTCCCGTCGGCTCCGACTTCATGGCCGTCCCAGGAACGCTCGTGTGCTGCCGCCGGCTCACGTACTGCGCCCATGCAAAGGCGGCGAGGTGAAGTGACGTCCGTGCCTACTCAGCAGTAGGGGCCTGAGGCTGAAAGGCCCTAATGCGTTCAGCTGCGGGGAGATCAGCGGAGCGCAGTCGCTTTGTGGCGCTTCGTGCTCCTGTTGACACCGCGCAGCCCGGGGAGCCGGGGACATTCAGTCCCCAACAACCCGGACCGGTCTCCTGAGCTGCTCGGGTCGCGGGTCCGGGCGTTCAGTGACCAGGATGCGTTGGACTGGCCCGAGGGAGCGACGGGCACTGCATACGGGGCCCGCTGCGGCTTCGGTGGCCCCAGGGGGATACCCAGGTCCCCGGCGCCTGTCCGTGCCTAGTGGCCCAAGAACTCAGCTCCATGGGTGGGTCCCACGAATCAGCTCCACTGGTGGGTCCAAAGATAATCAGCTCCACTTGTGGGGTCCCAAGAATCCAACTTCACTGGTGGGTCTCTGGGAATCAATCCACTGGGTTGGACACCAAAATAACCCCCTGTGAAAAACTGGGGCACCAAGAATCAAGTCCACTGGTGGGCTCCCAGAATGAAATTTCACCTGTGAACCCTGGGCACCTCAGTCCCACACTGGAGGCAACCATCCAGGCTCATCTACCTCTTTGACATATACACACCCACTTACAACATATAAGAAAGAGTTGTCTAAGGCTTTGTTCACATCTGCATTGCATGTTTCATCAGAATTTACACAAAAATCAATAGGATCCATCGGGCGCCGCTGTTGTCCATTGTCATACGGATCCTTTTGCGTCAGTTTTCACCTCTGTGACAGAGATTCCGAGCACAACCTCCGACACAGATATAAACCAACCCTAAGACGAAAAAGCAGGAGGTGAGACATTTACTTACAGGGTAACTACCTATAGGTGACGCTGGGGAGACAGTTTTCTTCGGTCTGGGGCAGAGCTAGTTTTCATACCATTACCTAAGTGTGTACACGTACATACAAATGGCCAGCAGAGGGCAGCATCGCATTGTCCTTGGTGATCACCATATTGCCAAGTGAATGGACGGCAGCATAATATTCACTAGTGCATCTCAAATAATTAGAATATCACTGAAAAGATAATGGATATCAATAATTCAAGTCAAACAGAGAAACCCATATATTGTGTAGACTCATTACAGTCTGAATTACAAGGTTTAATATAATACATTTGTGAGCCCTATAACAAATAAAGAGATAGTCCTGGATAACTCCTTTAAATTTCAATGATATTCTAATTTTTTGAGATGCACTAGTACCGTGTTTCCCTGATAGTAAGACACCCCCGATAGTAAGACGTAGCGGTGTCTTAGGGAGGTCGCCTAATGTACCCCGAAAGTAAGACGTAGCACGGCCTGATGACGTCACTGCCTGTGCCGGGATGAGCGCGCGGGAGGCCGGAGCAGCGAGGAGGCGGCGCGGCGCGGGAGGCCGGAGCAGCGAGGAAGCGCCGGGCACGGGAGGCCGGAGCAGCGAGGAGGCGGCGCGGCGCGGGAGACGGAGCAGCGGGGAGCCAGGTAAGTGTTTTTCTGCCTACAGCTGGCCCTATACCTGCCTACAGCTGGCCCTATACCTGCCTACAGCTGGCCATATACCTGTTGTAGGAAGGCACAAGGTGCGGTAGTGGACGGACGCTATGTGTCACGATCTGTCTAAGATCGGTGGAAATAAAGGCTATTTATTTTTGTGTCAGCGGAATAGGCCACTGACACGTTTTGTATGTGTAGTTGGCAGTAATGCCGTAATCCGGGTCGGGCTTTATTGGAGCGTCTGTAGAGTTGAGTGGATGGACTGCTCCCACATCCGGTCCTGGGCTTACCAGCCCTATAGAAGGCCAGCAGGCTCAGGTGTAAAGGGGTGTGGTTCCCTTCCTGTCAAACACTGCTCAGTGGAGTGAGCAGGAGTGAGAGAGCCAGCTCTGGGCCTGGATAACCGTGGATGTACTACAGAGACCGGCATACAGTATTGTGACTGCAAATCAGGACTGTGATTTATGTTTGTTTTTGGCTGAAGCAAGCCCTGCTGTTTATTTTCCTTGGGTTTCTAAAACTGATGCCAATAAACCCTGCAGTATTGCACAACGAAGGACTGCCTCCGTTTGAGAAGGAGACAGGGTCTCTGCAATCTTCACTGCCAATATAATGGTCTATGGTTGGGACATCAAGCAAGATGCCTCCGGGGGGTCTCTATCTTTCCCATGGTTTGAGCAGTTACATGGTATACTTGGTAGGGCTTCCTTCTCCCTGGCTGATGGACCCGATAGTTGACCCTCCCCCACCTTCTCAACTATCTCGTGGGGACCTTGCATTTCGCCGGGAAAACTTGCTCTCCACCGTTGGTATAAGACTGGACCCTGCCCCCTGGCCTAAACTGTCTCATGCGGGCTGGACCTTTTTGTTAGACCCTCGCTTGCGCTCCTGCGCCTGTAAGAGGTGTTCCTTAACAATAGGGAGTACCTGGTGATCCGCTCCTGTAGTTGTGCACATGCTCAATGACGCTTTTTGGGGCGTGACCTCACTCTCCTGGTCTCCTTGGCAATATCAAATTAGTCCCTGGGATGCTTGCCATAGAGTAACTCAAAAGGGGAGAGCCTGTGGAAGCTTGGGGAACCTCTCGGATTGAGAACAGGAGATATGGCAACAGGTAGTCCCAATCTCGGCCATCTTTCTCTTACTACCTTCTTCAACATGGCCTTTAAGGTCTTGTTGAAAGTTTCCACCAAGCCATCTGTTGGGGGTGGGTACACAGAGGTGCGTAGTTGGGTCACCCTTTAGAACCTTGCAAAGATCTTGCATAAATCTCGGACATAAACGGGGTCCTTGATCCCTCAGGATCTCTTTCGGCAAGCCCTTCTGGAAAATATGTGCTTTGTTCCCTAGCATTTTCCTTGGAGGAAACATTTTAAGGGGGACAGCTTTGGGTTTCCTGGTGGCGTAGTCCTGACGACCAGGGAAAATACTGGTGTCCCTAGCCGACTTTACCAGGGCCCTACTAAATCCATTGTACTCTCTCAAAGGGTGTCTCGATAATAGGCAATGGGATTAGCGGGCTGCGAAAAATGGCAACAGGGGAGGTGATCTGGCACTGGGGACAGGACTGGCAGTAGTCTCGGATTTCCCTGTAGCAACCCGGGCCAGTAAAATCTGTGTAGAATTCTTTCTATGGTCTTATCGGCCCCCAGGTGTCCCCCCAACACGTGACTGTGGGCCACATCCATTACCATCCGCCTGTATGGTGTGGGAACCAGAAGTTGTTCCACCACTCCCTCACGGATTTTGGTTACCGGTACAACAATCCTGATTTACGGCAAAATGGGGAAATCTTTCCTCAGCCCCTGACTCTTGGGGTACCCCATCAAGTACCACCACGCTGTTGAAGGCCCCTTTTAGGGTCTCATCCCGCAGCTGGGCCGCCTCAAAATTTCCCCTAGATACTCCTAGGTTTGGCAGTGTCTCATCAAGGGTTGACTCCCCCTCACCATCCCCTACCATGACGGAGAACGGGAATTCGGGGACCACCTCATGGTCAGTGCTCTCAGGACTGTCTGGGTTTTTGGGGTGCTTTTCGCTGTATGGCACCTTCCCACAGTCCCCTAAAAGAGAGGGCAGTCCGGCCAATATATAACTTCGTGCACTAATCCCGCACAATGCCTACATGGTGTGACACCGTACCCCTATCGGATTTTAAAGTTACTTGGGCCACGGGGTACGCTTTGGTATCCCCATGTATACAGGTGACCCCCAAAGTTTTCCCTGGAACCAAAACATGGGGAATACTGGCTGTTAGGAGAGTAACCAAGCTTCCCGAGTCCAGGAGACCCCTTACAGGGGTGCCATTCACCCTGATGGGACAGAGTGGAAGTCCCTGGGTAGTGTCCAGACCCAACAGTGCAGACAACTGCTGCAACAAAATAGGGACTTATTCACAGAGGCACCAGGGCTTACCCATGTTGTAGAACATGAGATCGTCACAGAGCCTCAGGTGAGAGTGAATTTAAAACCTTATAGGATTCCCGAGGCCCGTAGGAAAATTGTGGCAAAGGAAGTGCAGAGAATGCTAAAATTAGGAGTGATAGAGGAGTCTAAGAGCGGATGGTCCAGCCCCATCGTGTTAGTCCCTAAGCCTAACGGTGAGTGGCGCTTTTGCAACGACTACCGCAAGCTAAATGAAGTATCGAAGGTCGATGCATACCCCATGCCCCGGGTAGATGAGCTGATTGAGAGGCTAGGACCAGCCCGGTATATCACCACCCTAGACCTGTCCAAGGGGTATTGGCAGATCCCCTTAGCCAAGGAGGCCCGAGAGAAAACAGCCTTTTCCACACCAGATGGGTCCTTCCACTATGTAAGAATGCCGTTTGGGTTACAGGGGGCCCCCGCCACCTTCCAAAGGGCTATGGACAGGATCTTAGGTCCCCACCGGGCATATGCGTCAGCTTACCTTGACGACATAGTCATCTTCAGCCGGGATTGGGAGAGTCACCCTAAGAAGATCCAAGCTGTCCTAGATGCGCTAAGGAAAGGTGGTTTCACCATAAACCCTAGTAAGTGCGCCATCGGGATGGAAGAGGCCCGTTACTTGGGGTATGTCGTGGGAAGGGGGGAGATAAAGCCCCAAGTAAACAAGATAGAAGCAATCCAAAACTGGCCCCGCCCACTTACCAAGAAACAAGTGAGAGCATTTCTGGGAATCGTGGGGTATTACCGGCGGTTTATCCCCAAGTTTGCCGAGATGGCAACACCCTTGACGGACCTAACAAAAGGGACTAAGTCCGCCATGATCAAATGGTCCCCAGAGGCTGAAGAGGCCTTCCAAAACTTAAAAATAGCCCTGTGTAGACAGCCAGTTTTAGTGGCCCCGGATTTCTCGCGAGAATTTGTAGTACAAACAGATGCCTCAGAGGTCGTCCTAGGTGCATTAATGTCCCAGGTTATCAATGGGAGGAACATCCAGTGAGTTTTCTGAGCCGGAAGCTGTCCCCTGCCGAGCGTAATTACGCCATTATTGAGAGGGAATGCTTAGCCATTAAATGGGCACTAGATTCTCTCCGGTACTACCTCCTGGGTCGCAAATTTAGGCTGGTGACTGATCATGCCCCGTTGAAATGGCTAAGGGAGAAAAAGGGCAACAATGCCAGGGTCACCCGTTGGTTCCTGGCCCTGCAGGATTTTAATTTCTCGGTGGAGCACAGGCCGGGCAAGCTGCAGGGGAATGCAGATGCCCTATCGAGGGTACATATTTTGATGGCTGAAGGTGCCCAGTCCCCCGGCATTGGGCAGAGGGGGGGGTATGTAGGAAGGCACAAGGTGCGGTAGTGGACGGACGCTATGTGTCACCGATCTGTCTAAGATCGGTGAAATAAAGCCTATTTATTTTTGTGTCAGCGGCAATAGGCCACTGACACGTTTTGTATGTGTAGTATGGCAGTAATGCCGTATTTCCGGGTCGGGCTTTATTGGAGCAGTTGTAGAGTTGGATGGGATGGCTGGGTCCCACACTCCGGTCCTGGGCTTACCAGCCCTATATAAGGCCAACAGGCTCAGGTGAGAGGGGTGTGGTTCCATTCTGGTCAAACACTGCTCAGTGGAGTGAGCAGGAGTGAGGAGCCAGAGCTGCCTGGATAAACCGTGGATGTACTTTCAGAGACCGGCATACGGTATTGTGACTGCAAATCAGGACTGTGATTTATGTTTGTTTTTGGCTGAAGCAAGGGCCCCGCTGTTTTATTTTCCCTTGTTTATAAAACCCATGCCAATAAACCCTGCAGTATTGCACAACGAAGGACTGCCTCCGTTTGAGCTGATTCCCACACTGTCTACAGCTGGCCCTATACCTGTCTACAGCCGGCCCTATACCTGTCTACAGCCGACCCTATACCTGGCTACAGCCGGCCCTATATACCTGTCTACAGCCGACCTATACCTGTCTACAGCCGACCCTATACCCGTCACAGCGACCCTATACCTGTCTACAGCCGGCCCTATACCTGCCAAAAGCCTACCCCATACCTGCCTACAGCCGGCCCTATACCTGCCTACAGCCGGCCCTATACCTGCCTACAGCGGCCCTATACCTGCCTACAGCCGGCCCTATACCTGCCTACAGCCGGCCCTAACCTGTCTACAGCCGGCCCTATACCTGTCTAAAAGCCCGGCCTATTCCTGTCTACAGCCGGCCCCATACCTGTCTACAGCGGCCCTATACCTGTCTACAGCCGGGGCCCTATACCTGCCTACAGCGACCCATTTCCTGTCTACAGCTGGCCCTATACCTGCCCTATATAAGACATCCCCGAAAGTAAGGGCATACTGGGGACTTTTGGGGGTAAAAAGAATGTAAGACGCTGTCTTACTATCGGGGAAACACGGTATCTGTAGCAGCATTCCACAATATGTGGCTCTCGAGCTGCTGCAAAACTACAACTCCCATCATGCCTTTGGTTGTCAGGGTATGGTGGGAGTGGGAGTTTTTGCTGTCAAGGCACGATGATAGCCACACTACTAGTTCTCTGGTCAAATATTTCATATTTTTCAGTAAGGATGGGGGTAGTAGTTGTTAGTACACAGGTGTCAAACTGTGGCCCTCCAGCTGTTGGGAAACTACAACTCCCATCATGCCCACTGTTAAGCTATGTTCACACGGCTAAGTTTGGGACGTATTTCGGTCCGTAATTACGCGCCGAAGTGCGCAAATTACGGGCCGAAAACGTCCCATTCATTACGGTAATTCACAGTTCTCATAGAGAACTATGGATTACGTCTCCTCTCCCCGCCCGGCGGCTTCGCCGGGCGGGGAGATAATTTGACATGTGAATTACTAGGCGCAAATACGCGCCCCTAGTAAATTCACGTCAATGGGCCGGCGAAGTGCCGGCCCCTGCTCAGTCCCCCGCTCCCGCCCCGCCCCGGTCACACGGCGTAATTGCGGGGCGTAATTACGGCCCGCAAATACACCGTGTGAACATAGCCTTATAGATTATACAAATTAATTATGGGAGTTGTAGTTTCCCAACAGCTGGAGGGCCGCAGTTTGACACCCCTGTGTTAGTATGTTGCACATCACTTCCTAAAAGTAAAGTAGTGTTTGTTTTTCTCCTCCGCTTTCCAAGAGCCATAACTATTTTATGTTTCCGTTCGCATAGCCGTTTCAGGTCTTATTTTTTTTCTCAACAAAATGGAATTTTCAATGGTACCATTGACCGTACCATATAATGTACTTGGAAACCAAAAACAAAATTTTTGAAAGTGGGTGTAATGTGAAAACAAAACCTAATTGCACCATTTTTGCAGGGGTTTTGTATTTTTGGAGTTCACTGACTGGCATATGCAGGTTGGTGATATCTGGTGATATCAAATCTGGGTTTTTGTTATGTTCTAGTTCTTCTAAAAATATATTTTTTTAAATGCACTTTTAGGGTATGTTCACATGATGTACTGCAGCGCGTACAGTATGCGCCACAGAACATCGTGTGTTTCGGGAGCTCGCTCTAATACGCGCTTATTCCCGCGGCGCAGGGGGGCCGGAAACCCGCCAGTCCAATTGACATTCACTACTCACGGCGCGTATTCGCCTCAAATCATTGACATGTCACTTAACTCCCCGCGCGTACAATACGATCGTACTGTACGAGCGGGGAGAGGAGGCGTAATCCATAGTTCTCTGAGAAGCATGGATTACCATAATTTTGCCGTGCATCTCGTCCGTATTATAGAGTAGAATTGACTGCACTCAGAACAATTTTTATGATGCGAAAAGATTCATTTATTCATATAAAGTGTTCACAGGCTCCACAAAAATTTATTAGCAAAACCAGGTGACTTGATATAATCACTTGACGTTTCGGTCGGAAAGACCTTTATCAAAATAGTCACATAAGAACTGTATAGACGGGCCGTAGCCCATATTAGAGCCCAAATATACGTGGCGAAATGCGCACCGAAATTACACCGTGTAAACATAGCCTAACAGCGCCATTTTCTGCAACCAACAACTTTTTTGTTTTTCCATTTATGGACCCAAGTGGAGACTTGTATTGAAGTGTAGATTTTGTAGATACATGCAATTTTGTAGTCACTTTTTATTCCAATTTTTGCCGGAAATTAAATGTTCGAAAAACCTTGCGATTTTGTCGTTGGGATTTATTTCTCTTTTACGGTGTTCATAAAGTGATTTTATACTTTATATTAATAGATCAGGCTTTTATGTGCACGGCAATACCAATTATGTATAGCTTTTTTATTTTTTTTATTTGTAAAATGGCAAAAGGAGGTTGTTTTGAACTTTTAGGGCCACATGTATGAACCTGTTTAGGTCTAAAACTCACTTTTTTGCCCATAGGTTACTATGGGCAAAAGAGTGAGTTTTAGACCTATACAGATTCATACCTGTGGCCCCAGGTCTCACTAGGGTATTTGACCAGTAAGGGACACAATCACTTGTAATTAATTCTGCGTTGTATAAGTAATGCAGGAAGGTGTACGAAGATGGAGCTCCTATGGGAGGATGTAATAGGAGCAGTATCATGGCGGCTACAGAAGCCTTCATTAGGTAACCACTTGGCAGAAACAATGCCCGGCACTGATTTTCATTCATTTAGACATGGTGGCCACCATTGCCGAGGCATCTGAAGGGTTGAACAACAGGGATTGATAGTCGATAGTGGTGGGTGTAAGCTGTAATGAACAGCTGGCACCCGCCACATATGGAGTGGGCTCAGGGAGTAAGCCAGCACCGTAACTCTTTACTGACATTATGACGGACTAATACGTTAAATGTTGGTGAGGGATTCAGCTTGGTCCATACCTGTGTCATAATTTTTGGTTTTATGCTTATATGAAAATAACAGTGGCATCGGATCCATTACATGATGGAAACCAATAGCACCCGACAGACTCCATTGACTATACTGGGGTGGGTCAATTTTTTTCAACGGAAAAAATCGTCCTGCGTACTGCGCTATTTTTTACGGAATTTTTGAAGCTGCAAAGAGAGAAACTCCAGCGCAGATAGGAACTGGGCCTTAGTCTTGAAAACCACCAATGGTGACATGTATGAACTTGGTGCTGGCTCTCCAGTTCTGCCTGGCTTTTTCTTAGTGTAAACGGCACCCAAATGTATGAAAGTGT
Organism: Phyllomedusa bahiana; assembly: GCA_025379985.1. Taxonomy (NCBI): domain Eukaryota; kingdom Metazoa; phylum Chordata; class Amphibia; order Anura; family Hylidae; genus Phyllomedusa; species Phyllomedusa bahiana. The sequence goes on along the minus strand of JAODAL010015637.1, from coordinate 65,857 downwards.
ACTTTGTGGGTTCATAAATCTGTTATGTGGTATGCCTTGCCTTGCAGGACATATTTTTTTACGTATTTTGGCACATTCCAAAGTGTTGTCTTTGGTGCCAAATGAGCCATGTTTTGGCATACAACTGGTCATATACAGTATATATAGAACAGGGCTATATGCCTGAAAACTAGTGCAGCCCTGTTTATACATGTCGCCCCAAAAGTTTTAGTCTTTGATCCCTTTTGCTAAGATGTAGCAGAGCTGAATTTGGCCTTTCACTAATCTAGTTTTATCGATAGTGCTTGATATTAAATGTATGTAGTCATCACCATAACTATAGTCATAACAGCCATAGCAACTGCTATAGGGCCAGGCTCGGACTGGCCCACAGGGGAATAGGGGAAACCCCCGGTGGGCCCCTGAACATCATAGACCTAAAGTTGTGTTATAACTGCTTATACATTCTCAGAAGAGGTAAAAAAGCATAGAAAGATATGCAAAAAGCAAGAAGAAGAGTATAGAAGGCATGTACAGTCATTTACAGTAGTTGCAGAGTGGGCCTCTAGAGTAAACTTCACCGGTGGGCCCCAAAAACTCAACTGGTGGGCCCCTAGAGTTAACGCCACTTGTGGGCCCTAGTCACCCCAGTCCGGCACTGTATAGGGCCCAAAGTCTGAGAGGGCCCATTCAGCTCCAAGAGCATTCCATCCTTTTGTTGGGAATAAAAAGCTGAGGACTTTGTTCTATCTGGCCACTACTCTATGGTTTCTCTCAAAATCGGACTGGCCCACACTGGAGCAGGGGAAACCCTGGACATGTAGACCCCTCGGCATGGCCTTTTCAGGGAGAAAGGCAGAGAAAGAGAATCAGAAAGCAAAAGACAGAGTGCATGAGTAATGTGCAGTCAGGTACAGTAGCTGAAGTGTCACCCCAAGAATTGACTCAACTGGTAGGCCCCAAGAATCGACTCCACTCATGGGCCCTACGAATCAACTCTACTGGTGGGCCCTACAAATCAACTCTACTGGTGGGCCCTACAAATCAACTCTACTGGTGGGCCCTACAAATCAACTCTACTGGTGGGCCCTACAAATCAACTCTACTGGTGGGCCCTACAAATCAACTCTACTGGTGGTTCCTAAGAATCAACTCCTCTAGTGAGGACCAAGAATCAATTTCACTGGTGGGCCTCAAGAATCAACTCCATTGGTTGGCCCAAAAAATCAGCTCCACTGGTGGGCCCCAAGACACAACTGCACTGGTGGGCCCCAAGACACAACTGCACTGGTGGGCCCCAAGACACAACTGCTCTGGTGGGCCCCAAGACACAACTGCACTGGTGGGCCCCAAGACACAACTACACTGGTGGGCCCAAAGACACAACTACACTGGTGGGCCCCAAGAATCACTCCACTGGTCGGCCCCAAGAATCACTCCACTGGTCGGCCCCAAGAATCAACTCCACTGGTGAGCCCTTAGAATCAACTTCACTAGTGGGCCCTAAGAATCAGCTCCACTGATGAGCCCTAAGACACAACTCCACTGGTGGGCCCCAAGACACAACTACATTGGTGGACCCAAGAATCAACTCCACTGGTGGGCCCCAAGAATCAACTCCACTGGTGGGCCCCAAGAATCATCTCTACTGGTAGGCCCCATGCACCTCTGTCTGACACTGGTTTCTCTGATATATGGCGGTATTATTTATTCCTTTAATTATTGCTACTTATCACTCTGATTTTGCTATGGGGTCCTATGAATTCTAGTTACGTCCCTGTATATAGTATATGATTTTAGTACAGTAGTAGTACCGGAGACAAGAAAGTGGAGAGACAATCAAGGATGCTTCATTACATTCCTTCTTAATACTATTATACATTGCGCTTTAGTAGGGTTATTTATTCATCTGTAGGCAAAACAAACAAATGGACCAGCTTACCCCGTGTAGCAATGGCCTCCGCAAGTATCCCGGTCAGAGCAACCCGTACGTCGTCCAATGGAATGTAGGAAAGATGATACAGCGGTACCAGAGGATATTAAAAAGCAAAATTCTTTTATTGGAAATCTCTAAAAGTCAGGTAACCCAACGAAGCATAGCAAAAAGACACTGGTGGCAACGCCGACGCGTTTCAGGTGTAAAGTTCACCCTTAGTCATGGCATACTGGTTCTACACCAGTGCTGATATATATAGTAAGACAAAATTACATAATAACAATGTGAAGGTGCACTCACCTGTTCCCAGCGGCTCGCTCCTCCCAACACTCCCTGCGCCAACTTCCGGGACGCCGCCGGATGCACGTGGACGCCGACAACACAGGCCGGAAAGCTATGCGGCGTCTCCAGGAAGTGACGCATACGATTACCCAGGCAACGGATAACAACCTAGGAAGCTGTGCACGGAGAGGCGGCGCCAGCATTATGCCACGGCGCCGAACTCTTCCGCACTACAAATCCGGGCAAGAACGAGCCGATGGGAGCAAGGAGTAAGACACCTACCAAGATTAGAATTAAAATTACTGGAACCTCAAAAACAAGGAAATAGTAGAATATTCATAAAGTGAATGAGACAAGCAGCTCAACAGTTCTGATGTAATATAGAACAATGCAACCATCAATACATAGACAGAGCCCTATTATATACTTTACATTCAACACCTACAATCAAATATAACTGATATGATACAGCAAGCACTGATATTATGACGATCAACTTTCATGAGTAAAAAAACGCAAATATGAAAGAAGAAAAAAAAAAAAGAGGCGAATAAAAACAAACATAAACTTAATAATGGAACATCCATTCTCTTTTCAGATTTAATCCCATGGGGGCCGCAGCCTCAAGTGCAATAATCCAATACGCCTCCCTATCATGGAGCATATGTCCCTGGTCTCCTCCACGTGTAGATCTAACTACCCTATCAATACCCATAATTTTTAATTTGTTGAAATTTCCTGCATGTACATCTCTAAAATGATTCGAAAGTTGAGATCTATTACGTACGGAGTTATTTGTGATGTCATTAAGGTGTTCAAGGATACGAGTTTTTAGTCTACGGGTGGTGCTCCCCACATAGTGAAGATTACATTCTGTGCATGTTGCTAACTACACAACGGGCTGTGAATTGCAATTAATGTAATTGCGAATGGTAAATGATTTTGTATGTTGGCTATTGTAGAAGCAGTGGCGTAGCTATAGAGGTCGCAGGGGTCGCACTTGCGACCGGGCCTCTGAGCTCAGGGGGTCCCGCACGCCTCCCTCACCACACTGCTCTAGCTGCTGTACATATCGCTAGGTCACAGAGACCCAGCCATACGTACTCAGCAGCATCAGCAGCGCTGACATGTAGGCGCACAGGCAGCCAGCAATGCTTCTGATGAGCTGCGGAGGCTCCGCAGATGAATGACAGCATCGCTGGCTGCCTGTGAGAGGACGGAGAGCCCGGTCACATGGGGAGGAGGAGGGAGAGGGCCCCGGAGGAACAGGAAGGAGGAGGTCTCATGCGGACAGCAACATGCCGGGCTGTCTGTTTCCATGTGGTGTGCAAAGTAAAAGTATGTAAATCTACTATGTGTAGCTGTATATGTGTATGGATGTATGTGTGAGTATATACTGTATGTGTGTGTGTGTATACTGGGTGTGAGTATATACTGTATGTGTGTGTATACTGGGTGTGAGTATATACTGTATGTGTGTGTGTATACTGGGTGTGAGTATATACTGTATGTGTGTGTGTGTGTGTATACTGGGTGTGAGTATATACTGGATTTATGTGTATGTATACTGGGTGTGAGTATATACTGTATGTATGTGTGTGTATACTGGGTGTGAGTATATACTGTATGTATGTGTGTGTATACTGGGTGTGAGTATATACTACTGTATGAGTGTGTATACTGGGTGTGAGTATATACTGTATGTGTGTGTGTATACTGGGTGTGAGTATATACTGTATGTATGTGTGTGTGTGTGTATACTGGGTGTGAGTATATACTGTATGTATGTGTGTGTGTATACTGGGTGTGAGTATATACTGTATGTGTGTGTGTATACTGTGTGTGTGTTATGTGTGTGTATGTATACTGGGTGTGAGTATATACTGTATGTGTGTGTATGTATACTGGGTGTGAGTATATACTGTATGTGTGTGTATACTGGGTGTGAGTATATACTGGATTTATGTGTATGTATACTGGGTGTGAGTATATACTGTATGTGTGTGTATACTGGGTGTGAGTATATACTGTATGTATGTGTGTGTATACTGGGTGTGAGTATATACTGTATGTATGTGTGTGTATACTGGGTGTGAGTATATACTGTATGTATGTGTGTATACTGGGTGTGAGTATATACTGGATTTATGTGTATGTATACTGGGTGTGAGTATATACTGTATGTATTTGTGTGTATACTGGGTGTGAGTATATACTGTATGTGTGTGTATACTGGGTGTGAGTATATACTGTATGTATGTGTGAGTATATACTGTGTGTGTGTGTATACTGGGTGTGAGTATATACTGTATGTATTTGTGTGTATACTGGTTGTGAGTATATATTGTATGTGTGTGTATACTGGGTGTGAGTATGTACTGTATGTATGTGTGTGTATGTATACTGGGTGTGAGTATATACTGTATGTATGTGTGTGTATACTGGGTGTGAGTATATACTGTGTGTATGGATGTATGTGTGTGTATACTGGGTGTGAGTATATACTGTGTATATGGATGTATGTGTGTGTATACTGGGTGTGAGTATATACTGTGTATATGGATGTATGTGTGTATATATATTTTGTATACTTTGTGTGTATTTATAATGTGTATGGGTGTGTATATATACTGTGTATACTGTGAATGGGTGTGTGTATATACTGTGTATACTCTTATGTGGCTATATACTGTGTATAGGTGTTTATATATAGTGTGTATACTTTGTATGGGTATAGGTGTGTCTTTATAATGTGTGTATATTTACTGTTTGAATGTATATACTGTATGTGTAAGTATATAGTGTATGTATTTTGTGTATATATAGTATGTGTGTGCAGTGTGTATACACTGTGTTTGTATATAGTGTGTGTAGTGCATGTGTATATAGATATTGTATGTGTGTATTTAATGTTTTGTATGTACAGTGTGTTTGCATAATGAGTGTATATAGTGTGTATACATAGGGTGGACCTAGACTATATTAAAAACATTGTCACACTGCAAATTCTTTTATACCTGACTGATGATGAGCTTAATAGGTAGATATAAAATATATGATACAAAGGTATAGGGTATATAGATAGATTTGAAATGAATTGATATGAGATATATAAGATAGATAGATATGAGATGGATAGACAGATATGAGATAGATAGATATGAGATAGATAGATATGAAATAGATATGAAATAGATAGATAGATATGAGATAGATAGATAGATAGATATGAGATAGATAGATAGATGAATGTTACCATAGATATATATGAGAGAGGTGGATGTGAGAGAGGTTGATAGAGAAAAATATTTGAAATAGATTGATATGAGATACATATATAAGATAGAAAGGTATGATAGATGACAGATAATATAGAGAAATACATAGTAGATAGATAAGAGATACATAGGTAGATATATATATGAAATAGATATGAGATATAGACAGATGAAGCTAATAGATTGAGATAGATATGAGCTGGATATATGATACATAGGTATTTAGATATGTGATGTGTCTGTGCTGCTGACTGGCTGTTTCTGGGCAGGGTGGGCCGAGGCTGCACCTTCTTCTTCCTGTGCTGGTACCTGGTCCAGGCGCAGTTGGGTGACACTGGACACTATTGGTGTCCCTGGAGGCGACGTCCATGTGATTACCATACTAGAGGAAAGATGTCCCGGAGGCCATCCCTGCGTCCATCTCCCAGGAGCAGGTAAGGGGAGCACACTGTTTACATTACATTTTAGTCAGGTGAAGGGGGTGGGGGGGGGACATCATTTGGTTTTTTTTTAATGCTTTTCTTTCCTGTCTGCTTTGCCTCCTGCAGAATTTTCTGTCCAACTTTTTATAGTCACAGAAACTTCTGCAGGATGTACGGCCCACTCCACTGAAGGGCCTAACTGTAACCAGCAGGAGAGTGTAATAGATCACTAGAATGACAATATACTGCAGTGCACAAGTGCTATGGTATATTGTTCCAGTGATCATTTCTGAAAGTACCAAAGAGAGATTGGGGAAAGAAAAATTTATATCACATGGTAAACTAGAAAATCCCGAACAGGTCCGGGTGCCACCTCCTAAACATGCCCCGAACTTCTCCATTCAGAGGAGGGGATGGGAGGGGGCCCAAACCAACTTCTCGCACCTTGGCCCATGAGCTCTTAGCTACGCCCCTGTGTAGAAGACCTTGCCGGAATTAACAAACCCGTAGACCCTGCAAGGATTAGAACCGCATCTGTAAAAACCCTTGTATTTAAGCCATGTTTGCCTGGACTTCTTAGAATTAACAGTATTAGGGGCTAACAGACTACCCAAGGTGTGGGATCTCCGGGTAACAACACGGAAACCCCCTGACAAAATTTCCCCTAGGATGGAATCCTCTGATAATACAGGTAAATGTTTCAGAAATACTCTTGATTGTACGAAATTGTGTATTGTGAACTAACACCAAAATATTGTTGTTTTTGGAAACTCCATGTTTTTGGTATTTCTTACGTTTTCTGCAAGAAAGAAGTTAGTCCCTAGTCTTGTCCTGTACCATGGTAGTAGCCCATTGCAAAATCCAAGAAGGGTAACCCCTTTTGCTTAGTCTGCTGCAAATAGCATTACATTCAGTCACAAAGTCACCCTGTTGACTGCAATTTCTCATGGCTCGGGTCATTTCACCCACAGGTATAGACCTGTGGGTGTGTTTAGGGTGAAAACTCCGGTGGTGCAATATGGTGTTACCTTACGGTAAGTCCGTGTGACAATCTTGTGGTCTGGTTCACCAGTAAGTGCAAGATCCAAAAATTGAATATTACCTTCCCCAACCTGATGTACAAATCGTAAATTACAAGGATTATTATTTAAATAAAAAAGGAAGGTGGGTATTGCAGATACATCGCCTCTCCATATAAAAAGGAGGTCATCGATGTATCTGCCATACCAAAACAAAAACGGCAAAAACGGATTATTAGGGGTGTAGATGTAGGCGAACTCCCACCAAGCCATGACTAAATTAGCCAGGGAAGGTGAGAACTTCGCCCGCATCGACACCCCCTTGACTTGTAAATAAATGGTAGAATCAAAGGAAAAAAAATTGTGTGTCATAAGAAATTCCGTCACCATTAAAATGAATTCCGATAATTCCTGAGAGTAGCCGCTATAGGTTTGAAGATGGTATTCAAGTGCATGGAGAGCTATGCGATGTGGAATGGACGTGTAAAGAGCCTCCACATCGCAGCTCAACCATGACATATTAGGTTCCCAAACCACGTTATGTAACTGGCAGAGAACGTCACGTGTGTCCTGAAGATGGCTGTACAGACACCAATGGCTGTAGTTGGCTATCCAGCCACTAGCAGAGTCTTTCTAGAAGCGAGCCAATGCCCAAAACAATGGGTCGCATGGGAGGATTCTCGATGTTTTTATGCACCTTGGGTAGTCCATATATAATGGGCATTACTGGATCTTCCACCATAATATAATCCCTTTGTTTCTGAGTAAGGTCTCCCAATGCCAAACCCTCCAATAATAAAGAATTCATTTCCAGCATAAAAGCTTGTGTCGGGTCCTGAGCAAGTTTACAATATGTTGTGGTATCCGTGAGCATGGAGCGCATCGTATCGCAATATTTCACTTTGTCCATGACCACCACTGTGCCCCCCTTATCCGCCATCTTGATAATTAATTCAGAATTATCAGTAAGTTGTTTAAGAGCATTCTGTTCTATTCTGGTAAGATTGGCGAATTTCCGACCGGGAGGCACAGTGGTGGCCAACGACCTAAGATCTCTTTCAATTAGAGCTTGAAAGCGGTCCATGCTTGGGGTAAAGGAAATTAACTGGATAGAATTCATGGTTTGAAACCACGAAGGGGGAAGGAGAAAAAGACTGCCCAGCTGATTCTATGATGGACGTGGATGTATCCTGTAACTCCTGTAGTGTCATAACTGACACCTGTTCTTGGGGGGGTCAAAATATCATGATCTATACTATCGGCAGTGGACTCTATATCTGTCTGTGCAACCTCCCTATCTCCCTCTTCCTTACAGGACCAAAAATGTCGCTTCAACGTGAGCAGTCTCACAAACTATTTATTCATCTACCTTTCTTTTGTTTCCCTCGTTAACTCATGGTATTTGCCATCATTTTGGGTCAGGATTTGTATGTAGGTGAAAATAGAACTGATCTTACACATTCAAAACGAAAATAGATCAGATCCTTCTTCCTTTATAAGGTCTTTTTCTCTTTTGTGGTAAGATATATAAGTCTAGAGGATTAGGCCTCCGGCTAAATTTATCTGGCCACTTTGACAATGTCCTGTTATTTTCAAAAGAGCAGACCTGTCCCCAGGCAGGGGGCTTAATCATGGAGTCATGCTGTTATCAGGCGTGTCTGTTGGGACGATGCAGACACAAAGCCTTCTTTGGTATGTAAAGTTTTCCTTATCTCACAAGTGGGGATGCTCTTCCGAATTTTCCAACAATGGGCAGCTATTTTTACCAGGTTGATGGGGCCCTAGTAGGTGATGTTCCAGAAACCAAGAGGATGGAGGAAAATGGTTGTCATTAACACGGATAATAAAACTTATTGTTTTAGTCCAGCTAGAAACACAGGTCCACCTGGAAATGTAGGTCTACCGGAAAGGAAGGTCCACCTGGAAATGAAGGTCACCTGAAAATGTAGGTCCACCTGGGAATGAAGGTCTACCTGGAAATGTAGGAACACCTGAAAATGTAGGTCCACCTGGAAATGAATGTCTATCTGGAAATGAAGGCCCACATGGAAATGCAGGTTCACCTGAAATGAAGGTCCACCTGAAAATGCGGGTTCACCTGGAAATGAAGTTCTACCTGGAAATGAAGATCCACCTGAAAATGAAGGTCTATCTGAAAATGAAGGTCTATCTGAAAATGAAGGTCTATCTGAAAATGAAGGTCTACCTGGAAATGCAGGTCTATCTGGAAATGAAGTTCTACCTGGAAATGAAGGTCACATAAGGCAATTGCAAGGTTCTCATAGAGCAATTTGTGTTTGATAGACATCCATCAAATGGTAAAATAGTCAGTGGGTGTCCCACTGCAGGATCCTAAAATCTGTGGGAGAACCCATCTGAAAGTGTTTAATTCCCCTGTAGCGCCACCACAGGGGGCATGAAGCATCACACAGCTTTAGTTAATATCAGCTGTCAGGTCAGGATCCCCAGTTTGGGAGATGATTTTTATAGCCATTCTTTGCTCTTAAAGGGTATTTAAAAACCTAAACCAGACAATACATTTAAAGGGGTTGCTCCTCCCATTGATTCATCGCACCTAAACCTTTTTCTTGTTTTCTTTTTGAATTCAGGAAACTGTTTACTGGCTTCTACTGGGCTGCAGTAAACCCAGGTCTTTTGCTATACAACCATCTGGCAGCCTATCGGGAAGATCAAACGGTCGTATTATAGCGACCTAGAGCGAGCAGCCCAAAAAAGAGGGGAATCTAAAAAAGGGGGGGACAAAGTGACTTTTTTTTTGCAAGATCTTTAACATAAAAAGCAGCAATCCTTGTAGCGAGGCAACCCCTTTAAGACCTTTCACCCATATTATATTAAACTGTGTACGAAAATTTCCAGTTGTAAAGACGATCATTTATGGTCAATCACCAGTTGAGGCTAATCATACTAGTTCCAGTTTTCACTGTGTGATGTTTTACTGTGTATGTGTGAGACAACCCAACCCAAAAATCCCCAATTATTACGGCTTGGCCTAGTAACCTTGTGCTTGTGTCAGCAACACCAAAGTTTCTATCTCATATGAGGCCCCAGGCTTTCCTTTAAATTGCTTAAATTAATTTTGTAGCCCCTAGTTGCATTGTCTTCACTAAAAGCGTTCCTCAGCTCATTCAGCTCCCTTGAGCATCTCTCCAAATTTTATGCAGAACTAAGATAGACATGACTTGGGTCATCTTTTAATCATACTTCACCCTCTGGGGAGGAGTAGAGTGGCTAAAATAAGTGAAATTAAGGGGGTTTTCTCACCATACACATTGATGGCATATCAATAGGATGTGCCAATGATGTGTAAAAGGTGCGGGTTCCAGAGGTGGAATGGGCCCCTGAAAGTCTCTGTTCAACAGAGAGCAGTAGTCAGAACTTTCCCATTGATTTCAAATGGACTCGAGTAGGTCAAGAGGCCTTAGATGTACTCAGGACTACCATTGAAATCAATGGGACAGTTGTGAACACTAGTGCATATGAAATGTAGATTTATAAACGATGGACATACTTCCAGGACCAGCACCATTTCAAGAACGGGTCTCGAAACTCCTCTGTTTTGACCCATTGATAGTGGGAGTTTCGAGTATAGCTGTTTGTCTGGTCATACACATTAGATGAATGATAGCTGAACCATCAAAATTTTGGGGGACTGCCCCAATTTTTTAAGTGTGTGGGGGTGCCCAAAGCTGTCCCCGGATGGCAGATTGGTGAAAGAGATATTCGGCTTTAAAGTTTCAACATTCCCGAATCCCAATCCTTTTGTTCTTAATGGAGATAAGCCCCAACCCCAAAAAGTGTCTGCCTATGATTTTTCTACTGAAAATACATGTATACATGTGTGTATCGAGGGGGTCAGAAGAAATAGAGGTAGGGTGGATGCTTGCTTGGCCATCAGCTATTGAAGGTACATGTGCACCTCAAGGCCCAATGTATGTGACCATAATATGGATCTGTGTTGAGCCTACAGCGTTCCAACGTGTATGGCCATTTCTACAGATATAGCTAGTGATTTTATCATGCAGGGGTCAATCATAGAGAAATTTGGCTAAATTGCCCAATTTTGGGGTGTATAGGCTATGTAAGGGAAATAAGTAATGGTTGATAGCAGAGGTAAAAGATAAAGAAAAAATTGATACCACGGGGCCCTTATCCTTTCCACAAAATTTAAAATGGCCACATCTAAAGGGCCCGTAAAAAGTCCCCCAAAAAATAAAAACATTTTTTTTATGTTTTTTATTGATATTTTGAAATTTTATCTCATTTAACCTTTTCACAGGCCTACGTAGCCTTATCTTTGTATTTGGAAAATTTTCAATAAAATTACAATTTAAAAAAAACAAAAAAACTTATCATTTTTATTATCAAATTCAGATCGTATTATAACCGGGGCCCCGGCCCCCTTAGCAGCCAGGACTAAAAATAAAAATTCAGGTTGCACATATAAATACTGACCACCAGCCCTATCTAGTGAATGCAAGTGTCTACTATATATTCTTACTATTGTGAAGTATACTTAGAGGGGTGTTCCCATCTTATACATTTCTGGCATATGCTATAAATGTTGATACTAGGCCCCCAAATGTGGGACCGCACCAACTCCGAACGGCCCCCAAAAACCCTGTTTTAAAATGGGGAAAAGACGGAACTCGCAATTCATTCAATGGGGGTTCCCAAAAACAGCGACGGGGCATGCCCTACCGAAATTTGTGTGGATCCTTCAAGTGCGACCCTCACCCATCACACATTTATGACATATTCTAAGGATATGCCATAAATGTTTGAGATGGGAAAATCCCTTAAACAATACTGACACTTTTCAATGGGGATTCCATTATGTATTTAAAAGGTTTTCCCACAAAGCCACTTCCTTCTAACACGTCGGATAGTAGCTATCTACGAACCGACCGTGTAACAGAATGAGGAGGGGGCTCTTGCGGCCGTCCTGTCCATTCATTTCTATGGGAGCTCCAAACATAGCCAAGTGAGTGTGCTCAGCTATAGAAATGAATGGGGAGGACGTCCGCGATAGCCACCCTCCTCGTTCTGTGACAGTCGACTCGTAGCTACAAAAAAGTGGCTTAGTGGCAACACCACTTTAAGAATATTGGGCCTCATTTATCAAATATGTTTAATAGTAAAACTGTCTCTTGGCTGCCCATAGCAAACAATTAGTAGTCATAGTAACCAATCAGAGCTCAGCCTTCCTTTTCCCAAAATTTTTTAAGAAATGAAAGCCGAGCTCTTATTGGGTGCTATGGGCAACAAAGTCAGTCTTACTTTTAGACAGTTTTGATAAATGAGCCCCATTGTTCTTAAGATAGATTACAGTAGACTCAGCAATTCCTTGAAATTCTGTGCCAGGCTAGAAGGCAACAATGAACCTTAAAACTTTTAAATCAAACATACAGGACACAACTTCTCTGATTTTTATTTTTTTGTGAAATTTATTTGGTGGGAATCAACAGGGAAAAAAATCCCAAATAATTTACAACCGCACATTGTATTTTGGTAGCAAGCAATAGCTTCTACAAGGACTCCAGGATAAATCAATGGTGGCTCTTGCACCATGATGAGTTGTCAGGTTCTTCATAAGCAAGTTGAATGAGGCGGTTGAGAAGAGATGGAGATGGATTGTTCATGGAGATCTAAAAAGAAAAGATACAAAACAAGCCTTATAATGGTTCTGTGAAAATGTCTCTAATGAGACAACTATTAGAGCTAAGAGGATCCATGGGTAAGGTGTTTATCATATAGATTGGATTGCCTGTTTGTCTATGGCCCTCTTAAATAATAATCAGCAAATTTATCACATGCACATACAATCTATATTAAAATTATAGCAATTTTGTAAGAGTCACTTTTAGAGGAAAATTATTAAATAGATAACTAAATACGTACTAAATAAATTACTAAATACGTACCAAATTAACTTCAACCAGCCATAATGTGCTTGATGAAAGCTGAGGAAGATAGAGATATCAATTAGATGATATTCACAAATAAGTATAGACATAAACTGCCAGCCCATTGATTTTAAAGGGGTTGTCCACACTAATAAAATTATATTTAAATGACGCCAGGGTGGGGAGAAATAGAATAACGTGATACTTACCTCCTGGTCTCCCGCTGCTGCAGCTTTGGAGCTCCGCAGGATTAATTTCTGGGTTCTTGTCCCAAAACATAGGAGAGGGTTGCGCTCCGCAGTGAGTGAATGAAGCGCGAGTCTCTCCAATGTGTGTCGGGAGGAGAACTCGGAAGTGAAGAGAAGCAGAACCTGGGGAGCTCCAGAGCTGTAACAGCAGAGGATGGGAAGGTAAGTATCACTTAAAAAAAAAAAAAGAATCCCTACTTTGGCACCTTTTAAATATAATTTTATTAAAGGGTTTATCCAGTTTTTAAGAAAATCATAACATCAGCACTTCCCAGTAGAAAAAAAAAAGTATACTTACCTTCCTCAGGTCCCTGGTTGCAGCGCCCCATCTCCCTGGTCTTTTGTTTTCATTCTATCACTTCCAAAGGTGGACGTCAGCTGCAGCCGCTGAGTGTTTGCAATGGTCATGTGGCTCTTCCTACATCACCATTCGGAGCTGTAAGTAGAGGCACATGACCATGGCGGCGAGTCAGTGATGATGTCTACCTTCTGAAGTGACAGAATAAAAAAAAGAGAAGACCGAAATAACGCGGGGCTGGAATCAGGGACCGGAGGAAGATCAGTTTTTTAAATTTATTGGGACTCCTGGAACTGCTGGTATGATTTTCTTTCGAAGTGGACAAGCCATTTAAAGGGGAAAACCCTTTTAATTAGTACTATGTAATACTTAATTTATCCTGTGGAGGTATACTGCAGAGGAATTGAAAACCTGCACCCATGGTCCCTTATAGATTTGCAGCTGATCACTGTGAGCATCAGCAACAGGACCCCCTGTAGCCTACATGTCATTGGAGAAGCCTTCTAACTTAAAAGTCTTGTCCAGAGCTGACAACCTCTATAACCCATGTTGTTGCCTGCAATTGCTAACCACTATGCTTCTGCAATGGTACTAGGAGTATTTTTTAACGTTTACAAAAATACATGTTATTTCCATTTTTAGAATGACATGGGATTGAACTGGAAAAAAAACGAAACAGGGGAACTGAACCAAGAGAAGATGCTGATAATAAGTTGCATATGGAACTCTTTTTTGGAGAAGTGCTTCTTTTCTTATTACTGCATAATATTAATGCTTTATACACTACTTGGCCAGTTCAGGAAGCATGAGTTAAAATTAATCGGGCACAATCATCAAGGCAATTGCACAAAAATTCTGGTGCAATTTGCTCCAAAAATAATGGTGTACATGCTTTACACCATATTTATTATGTTTTTCAGACAGTTTATAGATATTTCTGCACCATGTCCATCCAAAGTGGTGTGATACATGTAAAAGGGTGGGTGGGGGATTTAAATGAAAAGTATTAGCATGGTTGAGACCCACCATTGTGTAAAAAAATTGGCGCGGTGAGTGGCATCAAGTAAGCCAACTTAAAAATGATTTAGAGTTAGACTAGACAGTTCTCACCTGTACCAGATTTTGATAAATGTCATGCATTGTATAACTATCTAGTCTAGCTTTACACTGACTGTCTAAGTGTATTGATAAATTTGCTCCAAATTTGTGTTTATGCACATAATATTTCCTGTCCTAGTTCCTATGACCAGGACTATGCAGATACCTTCATAGTTAATGCATCCATTGGCATCTTCTTGACCTGAAAGCAGCTGTTCCACTTCATTTTCTTGCAGCTTCTCACCTGTCCATAACACAGAGAGACTATGAATAACATGTCCAACTCTTATTTATCTATTCTTACTCATCATAGAAGAGTAAAAAACTGGTTATGCTGTATGCAGAAAGGTTATTCACCTAAAGTGGCCAAGACATGGCGCAATTCAGCTCCCATTACAGTGCCATTGCTCTCTTTGTCAAAAACACGCAGTCCTTCTACAAAGTCTTCAAAAGAACCTTGGTCCTTATTTTTGGAGATGTGCTGAAGCATTGGAAGGAAGGTCTCGAAGTCAATGAGTTTGGTGTTGAGCTCTGAAACAAAGTAAAAAATCTATTTTAATCATATCTTCAGACATCTAACAATTAAAAGCAGAGACCTTAACCAATCCTCTATCATATCAACACATGAGTAGGGAACCGCCATGGGGTCCCTAATTACCCCACTGAGATTCCATGAATGACTTGTTCTTTTCTTAAGATGTAGATACTTACAATGGTGCTTTTTATGTTTTGATATCCTAGGTAGTTGTGTTAGTTGCTTAGCTTCAGCTATATCTAATAGCCATAACCTCATCTCACAGTAATCCCAAAGCAGTATATGAATGTCTGACATAAGCGTTGTTGCATTCTAGATATCCTTTAGAATACCATGTATTTAATGCATCTAGATCCAGACAGCTGGTCGGCTTTGGGTATTAAGTCACCAAGTCTAAAGTCATCGAGATGACTAGCTTTTCAGATTTTCTGTTCTTTGGCATTGACTGCATATAATGGATAATAACACACATACCACTGCTTAGTGAAATGTCAGTGGCTCTCCCCTGGGTCAGCAGTAGGAATGTTCAGTGTTGGCATCTGGACGGCTAACACCATGGCCAGGAGTGCAACTGACCTTGGGTGTCCTTTAAATACTAGGAATTAAATGATGAGATCCCCCACAAATAGAGGAGGTGAAATAGTTACAATCCTTCTGAGCTGTCTGAAGCCTTTATGCCCCCACCCACCCCGTTTTTCATAGCTCGAAATTTGAGGGGGTTTAAACCGACATGCAGAAATAGAACCAGACACGAGGCCAGGTGTGAGAACCCGTGTTTGTACCCGATGGAAGGTATGTCACATAGAGCCAGAAAATCTTGGGACGCTCATATCAGTTTACCAAAGCAATACTATTTATAAGGTGGATTGTCTTATTCTGGCTGTTCATCCCAAGCCTGCAATCTGCCGGCCATTCTGCTTCTATATTTTATACTACATAGTTGTTATTGTAATGGCAATTACTATGTCACACTAATTCATGTGTAATAGCATAGGCCTCCCGGCAAATTTAGAACAATGTTTGACTACAAAAGCCGTATATATACTAAACTAGAGCACCTGCTGTAGATTTTTTTTGAAAATTCCTTTTAGAGAAAGAAAATGATTAGGGGCCCCCACAAAAGAGCTCCATGGGCTCCCTAGGATCCACTCCTCTCGCCTTCAGGGTTCTTGTCCCAACATAAAAGAGTGGTGTACTCTTCATTCACTTACACTGGAGAGCGATTCTCTCCAGAGTGACCGGGCGAGAACCCAAAAGTGAAGAGGAATGGATCTCTGGGAGCTCTGGAGTGGCAGTGGTGGTGTACAGCTAGGTAAGTATTAGGTTTTTTCTCTTTTTTGGACCACACTGGCCCCAATACAGTATACATTTTTGGACAAACCTTTTAAAGGAGCTTTCTTGTA
Source organism: Phyllomedusa bahiana (assembly GCA_025379985.1). NCBI lineage: Eukaryota > Metazoa > Chordata > Amphibia > Anura > Hylidae > Phyllomedusa > Phyllomedusa bahiana. The sequence goes on along the minus strand of JAODAL010015637.1, from coordinate 49,435 downwards.
AATTCAAAAGCCAACCAATTTAGTGCTCCCTATTAGGACATATGGACATTATAGACTGGGTTACCTTCTGAAGATTTTCCTTTCATGAGCCAAAACAGAGAGTCACTTTCAAAGAGCCTAGAAGAAGACCCCATAATACTAAGACCACCATCAACAGCAAGTTCAGAAAATGGAAAAATGGAGACTATTTACACCATCCTGTAAGTCTTTTCCTCTTTTTTTTTGCTTATTTAGCTATCTACATCAAATCTTCGACTCTCTTTTCCTTCTTCCTCAACAATCATTGTCATCCTGTTACCAAAAGCTAATTGTACACATTCAATAGCTGTCAACATAACATTTTTTACTTGGCCCCCATTCACACGAGAGGGGGGGAACAGAGGGGTGGAACAGACCTCTGTTGTGGCTTATCTCTCCTGAAAACAGAAGGATTGGGCCCTGTCTTTCTTTCTCCCAACATCTACCACTAGATTGGGACACCCCATACACATTAGATGGTCAGCCGATCCCAGTGAAATTGATGGATTTGGTTGAAATTTGTCTAATGTGTTCAGGCTCAGACTGGCCCACAGGAAAATAGGATAAACCCCTGGTGGACATGGCAGACCTGGAGTTGTTTTTAACTGCATATACATCCTCAAAAGAGGCAGAAAAGCAAAGAAACAGAGGCATAAAGTAATAGGTAGAGTACAGAAGGCAGGTACAGTCATTTACAGTAGCTGTACGGTGGGCCCAGAAACAGCTCAACCGGTGGGCCCCTAGAATCAACTTCACCTGTAGGCCCTAAGCACCCCAGTCCGACACTGAATGTGTTTGACCACCTTAGGGCTCCTTTTGCGCTAATGCAAGTCTTCTCAGCCTATTTGACCCATATCATCTGCTATGTCTACTGCTCTGGTAGTTACCCCTATGTCTCTAGAGCTACAAGGAATTTTTAAATTCACCACTTCTGGAATCCATAACCAATAGGAACTGCCCTATTTGACTGATAATAGTACCTACAGGTCTGTGTGGAGTATCCGCACCTGTCAACTAGTCAATAACCTGAAAAGTAAAATCTGAAAGGATGATTGGAGTCTTATTTTGCTCTTACCTTCTGGTTTTGGTCTCCCTAGGACCTTCAATACTTCTGCATTGGTGGGGTTCTGACCCAAAGCCCTCAAAACATCTCCACACTGCCCATATGTGATCTTCATCTCCCCACGTGGTGTACGATCAAACAGCTGGAAGGCTTCTTTAAAGTCTGGTAGGGCATAAGAAGATAGAGTCTAACTATTGCTTTTATTATATACAGCAAGAACATTTTTTAAAAACTATTCTAAAAATATTTAAAAAGTGGCATCATGGTGGCATTGCCTTGCAGCACTTAAGTTCAAATCCAACCATGAGCAACATCTGCATGGAGTTTGGGTGTTTTTTTTCTAGGTAACCAGAACCTTATGTTTATTCCAGACTGTAAATGTGGGACTTTTCATTTTAGCTTACATGACTCTGGATGCAGAACCCTGTACTCCTTCAGTCACTCATTGACTTCTCACCAGGGTGGAGCAATACTGAGCAGTGCAGCTTCATGGTGTGAACCTATTGCGTCACTAAGTCGTTTAAGTGACATCAGAGTGAATTGAGAAAGAAATATATTTGCGACATCCCCTTAAAGAGTGTTATTCAGAAGATGGTACGGAAATTAAAAATCACAGGATCATTGATCACTTCTCATGGTGGAGGTGTCCAAAAATGTTACAGGCCACAATCAATTACATTTAACATTGCCTTGAGCAGTAAGCTATGAAACCTCCGAGGAGCAAAACAGTAACAATGCAGTTATGTGACAAGAATCTGCAGAACCAAAGCAGATGCGAAATTGGTTCAGGTTAAATTTATGTATGAGATTGCCAAGATGATTGTCTATAAAATGATGGTAGCCTCATGTTCAAAGCTGTAGTGAATGGTGAGATACGGAGCCTGAAAGTCAAAGTTCCCCTTTTACTTGGCACTGTATATATTTGCTGTATATACTAAAAATGCTTCTTTGAGATTAGAAGCAATTTTATTTGTTTCACAGGCGCAGGGCTCTACACTCGCCCGTTGATTTAGTCTGCTATGAGTGCTTAGCCCCATCCAATTGAGCGCATTACCAAAGGTGGCACTTTTTGAAATAAAAAAGCAGCCCCTTGGTTGCTAATCCTAATGTTCCCTGCTATAAAAAAAAACTATCAGGAATTCTGGCAAAAGAAATACAATACCATTATCCAGTATTTCAACAGCGTGACCTCAATGGAATATCAGAAGCAGCTGAACAATATCACTTACCCCGGGAATTAGACTCTACGGGTGTCCGGTTACTATTATATATTTTGGATCTAAGCTAGAACCATTCCTCCGTCCATTCCATTGGACATTCCCTTCATTCCAGATCCTTTGCTTAGCAGACTAATCCCCTAAGTCTGTATTCTTTATCTCACCTGCTTTTCCATTTGCTTTAAACATAGACTACAATTATGGACTAGAATTGGGATGTCCCGTTCCTCTAGGATTTTTTGGGATTTAAAATAGCTTTATTTTCAATCAGTTGTCAAAAAAGACATAGGCTATACTAATCCATAGCACAACACAATGAATATCACGTACAGTTCCTTTATGAGGTCCAGTTACCTACTGTCATGCATCTACTACTTGGCTAAGGGTGACAGTGGGGTGGGTTGCAGTCTGCTAGTCTCCTTCTTGTGTGTTGGTGGGGAAGCACAAGAATTAGAACAAAAAAAGTCCTAGGATTTGCCATAAAATTTCTAATGTTCTCTTTGTCGCCATCAGAGAAGCACTACCTTTCATTGAAGAGATGCAGTAGGTATAAAGCAATGCTCCGTGGGAAAAAGTATGCAAATTAGCTCCAGAAAGAAGGTAACTATCTCATAAAAGGCAAATCACCAACTCCTTGTCGCTATGCATAGACAAGAAAGGCTGAAACTTGCAATTTGCTCTGTGTTGTGTGGTTTCCCCTGTTATTCATCCTAGAAATGTATTACTGAAGCTGTCAGCTGGGTGTTCCGAAATTGGGATGGTGTCCCTGCACAGTCTCAAATCAGTGCTGACACACCCATTCCACAACTGAAATGGTACCACCCAGCTGACAGATACAGTAATACATTTCTAGGAGGAATAACAGCGGAACAGCACAACCCAGAGTTATAGGAGAAGAGGCTCCAGAAATGTTATTTCATGAGGAATAATAGTATTTCTAAACCAGTTTAAGTCAGGAGAGGTCACAGGTCCTCTTTAAGTCTCTATAGAACCCTATTGAGATCTAAGATTAGTTCAAACAGCCTAAAAGAGACCCAGATGTTGCAGCTTAAAGGGGGTGTCCATTACTTGCACTGTTCCACTGGCAGCTCTGTTGCTTTCTCCTGATTATGTCACGTTCATCTGTCACATGACGCAGCAGCCAATCACTGGTCCCAGTGGTCAAACGGGAATAGATTGCAGAGGTCAGTGATTGGCTTCACTGTCACATGACAGATCAATGTTATGTCATTGGCAGGGATGATTATGAGAAGAGGTGGCATTGCAATGGAGCAGGTATTGGAGGTGAGTTAAATGAATGTTTCCACCATAGACTTTGATGACATATCAATATGATATGCCTTCACCTCTGAGACTCGCATTTATTTTGGGAACCAGCCACTGAAAGTTACAGAACAGAATGGACAGTTGGTCCCACTTGCGCACAGAGCCGCCTTAACAGAATTACGGGCCCCTGGGCATAGCATGGCAGTGGGCCCTGCCAAATACGTGACATCACACTTGGCCATGTCTCGAGCCCCCCTCCCCCAAGCACACCCATATTATCACGCCATTTATGTCTGGACACTTGCAGCCTGCAGGACTATTTAGCATGGCAGGGAGCCTTTGGCTCCCTTCTTCACCATGGTTTTTAACTGTTTGCACATCCTAAAAACACACAAACGGTTACATAAGCAAAGCCAACCAAGGGATCCAGGGTATGTTTCTTGTATTCCTGGGACATATATACACCACTTGGGGCCCCCATACTTGTGGGTCCCCCGGGCAACTGCCTAGCGTGCCCAATGGAAAAGATGGCCCTGCTTGCACAGAACGCTCTATTCAGATCTATGGGAGTTCTGAGTACAGAACACACCTCTCCCCTGTACTGGGCATTCCCATAGAGCAGACTGGAGAACACAACGCTCCCCTGTACTGGGAACTTCCATAGAACAGACTGGAGAGAACACAGCGCTCCCCTGTACTGGGAACTTCCATAGAACAGACTGGAGAGAACACACCTCTCCCCTGTACTGGGAACTCCCATAGAACAGAATGGAGAGAACATAGTGCTCCCCTGTACTGGGAACTCCCATAGAACAGAATGGAGAACCAGGTGCTCCCCTGTACTGGGAACTCCCATAGAACAGAATGGAGAACACAGCGCTGCCCTGTACTGAGAACTTCCATAGAACAGAATGGAGAACACAGCGCTCCCCAGTACTGGGAACTTCCATAGCGCAGAATGGAGAACACAGTGCTCCCCTGTACTGGGAACTCCCATAGAACAAAATGGAGAGAACACAGCGCTCCCCTGTACTGGGAACTCCCATAGAACAGAATGGAGAGAACATAGTGCTCCCCTGTACTGAGAACTTCCATAGAACAGAATGGAGAACACAGTGCTCCCCTGTACTGGGAACTCCCATAGAACAAAATGGAAAGTCGTGCGTAAGCGTGACAAACTCTCCATTCTGTTCTGTAACTTTTGGAGCCGGTTCCGAGATAGATGTGAGTCCCAGGGTGGGTCCGCACTTAGGGGGACATGTATAAAGATTGGCGCGTCGAAGCGCCTGTTTTCACGGGTGAAAACTGCGCCTGATGTATGTCGGCGCCGAAGTGCGCTCATACATGCGGGGCAAACTTCGACGCCTTCGACAGACAGACCACATTGAAATTAATCTGCCTGTCGGAGCTTTGATGCGCCTTATACATGCGTCAGTGTTTTCGAATGTGGTGCATCCCGCCCCAGAACACCCACAGCACGCCCCTTTATGTTAGGCGCATTAGAAATTGGCGAAGCTTTCTCCTAATGCGCCTAACACATAGGAGAGGTGCGTCCGACAGCGGAGCCGGCACAGAGAGGCGCATTGTACGCCAGAAAATCATCGAAAATGCCGATCATACATGTCCCCCTTAGACTTTAATGACATATCCTAGTAATATGTCAAAGTCTTTAATGGGAGCTCCCCTAATTTTTTTCTATTTTTAATGCCCCTGACTGGTAGATAATTTTTTAAAAACTAGTTTATGACCCCTTTAATATGGATGCTACAATGTGGCTGCATTACAATGGTCTAAAAGCAATCCAGCCTTGTGAGCTCTTATTGATGAGCACAGCTTTCCATAATGTGTATGTGCCTTTAATTCAATAATATTTTCTATATTGCATTTAAAACAAGGGGATTACCTTCAATCTGATCAGCAGTTCGTCTTCTCATCACGCTGGACATAGGGAAAACAATTTTTCATCTAGTATCGCAAATCTATAAATAATAGGAAAAACAATTACGCGTAGATGTTTTCTCATACGCTTTTATGTTCTGGGACAGTGAAGGGCATGGATCTCTACATCATATTTTTGAATTGCATTTCATGCGTTAAGCCTAAAACATGTCCCTTTCAATTATGCATGTGTTTTCCACACATATTCAGCACATAAAACGCACAAGGGTAGCACGAACTCGGTGTCCTAGGGCCTTAGTGAATGATACTGGGACCTACTGGTGGAGTCTATTTCTGGGGGCCCACTGTATCAGACCTGATTCTAGGACACTAGCTAACTGCGTAGAGTTGATTCTAGAGGCCCACTGGGTAGAGTTTTATTCAAGAGATGTCCCACTGGTAGAGTTGATTCTGGGGCCCAACAGTAAGTTCATGATAGATCTGGATATGCCTCACCACGAGTAGAGATTGCATAATTCTGGCCCCCAGTAGGGTTGTATTCTGGGGCCCAAACCGTATAGGTTGATTGTCCGCGCTCCCCCGACCCAGCTAGAGCTTGACTAAAGGCGGTCCACTGTAGCAGTTGATTCTTAGGGCCGCCACTGTAGAGTATTAGTCTGGGGCCCACGGGTATAGTTGATTCTGGGGCCTCACCGGTAGAGTTGCATACTGGCCGCACCAGTAGGATTGATTCTGCGGCCCACCAGCTAGGGTTGTAGTTCTGGGGCCCAACTCTGTATTAGTTGATCTGGGGCCACAGTTAGAGTTGATTCTGGGGCCACCAGTAGGGTTTGATTACTGGGGTCCCGAACCGTAGGAGTTGATTGTCGGGCCCACCAGTAGAGTTGACTAAAGGGTCCACTGGTAGAGTTGATTGTGGGGTCCCCTGTATACGTGCTTTAAATATTTCTTCTTGTTATGTCTCCAGCCCTCCTTCCCTGTCTTTCTGGACCCTGTGCATTCTCTTTACTCTTGGGTCCTTTTTTCCTGCCTTCTCCCGAACGATTAACTAATAGCTGCGCTGTGTTGAAATATTTGGCAGGTCACAACTTGGCCAGGAGAAATATCTTGTGTCCACCGCCCAATTTTCTCTCTATGTGCTTATCAGGATCTCCTCAACTGGTCCCACGAATAGTACGACGGGTTCTTTCTACATATCCGCTGTATTCACTGCAATAGATCTCATGGTCCGAGCCTGAGTTGTACATAGAATTTTTGAATGACAGAAATTGTCCTTTTCCATTGATGAGTTGGTTTTTACCTAATGAGGCCACTAAATATAGGCCGGATGATCCGGAGTCTTGGTCATCTATTCGAAATGATTTTCCCTGCTTCTCCTACGCTTTTTCGCCAACGTCAGTATCCTAGATAACAGTTGGACCAATGGGAGATGTTGCTGTAGTAAGGTGTTTGGTTCGATAGGAGCTTGAAGTGTCCCACGGGAAGTCATAGGAAATCCCTGGATGTAGCCCCCTAGAACATTGATGGTGCCAGACCTAGGCAAACCTTTCCCTACAAAGAACATGACCTGGGGCCTAATTCTTGTTATTCCGAGCCAAGAAAGAGTATAGGGTAAGAGATAGGAGGCAGCGTAAGCAGGAGACAGAGGTAGATGATAGAGATCAAGTGTATAGCTGTAGAGTGAGGCGTTTACATGACTTCCATAACTGGTGGTACCTCAAGAGAAATCAATCTCTTAGGTGGGTGTGGGTTCATCAAGAAACAGTCGTGTCCACTGTCGGTCATCAAGTAATCAGCTCCAGCGGTGGTCATCAAGAAAATCAGGCTACCAGCTGGTGGTCCCAAAAGAGAGTCAACCTCGTACTGAGTGGGTCTGCACCTGGCAAGAAATCTAACTCCACTGGGGCTGTTGACCCTCTAGCTTCCCAACGAATCATTGCAAACTCCACATGGTGGTACCATCTCCGCCGCACTGCGAATCAACTCCACTGTGGGTTGTTGGCCCCAAGAATCCAAGTATCCACTGGTGGGGACCCCTACCACCACCCCAGAGGAAATCGAAAACTCCACTGGTGGGCCCCAAGAATCAGCTCCACTGTGAGTGGAAACCCCGCAGGAATCAACTCCCACTGTGGGCCCAAAGACACATAGAACTCTAGAGCTGGTGGGTTCCCCCAAATATATCGAATTCCGTTTGTGAGTAACGCCCATGCCCCCTAGGGTACCAACAACAGCCCTGGTTTCAAGGACTCCAATCGAACAGCTTGATTTTCGATGGCCTTTTATAACATGTTGAGTTGACAGATTAAACACTTGTTCATGTGGGTTCTGATATTGTAGCATTAGGATCCAACTGAGAAGCAGGTAGAGGTTCCTAAATGAACCCTGGCAAGTTTGGTGAGTGGATTTAATATCGGTACCTAAAGTTTTTGGTATAGGCATACAACCAATCATTACTAACTACTTGTACGAAAACCTAAAAATTGAGAATGCTTTGCTTTACTGGAAACTTATGATCTTAACCAGATAGTACCATTTTGTTTTTCTGTTGGCACAGATATTAACAAATCCCGACCCAAACAGCCTCGCCGGGGCACTCAAACCACCAGACTCAGACCATATCCCCAACCCACGTAAACAGACAGTTATTTTCCACGATATAAAAATTTTGTTGTAACACAGGTCACATGTCCATAGACTTATGCTCCATAGCATCGTATGATGCATCCATCCACCAATGCGGGCTTCTATGAAAACCTGTGGCGGCAGATCCTCTGCCTCTATCAACGTAAAGATAATAGAAAATAACATCTGGATTTTTAATGTGAATTCGATCATTTTTTTCGTTAACCTGCGGCATTGTGTTTTTCGCTCCCGGCTGGCGTCAGGTTTTTCTATAATTTGATCCCCATTTTTAATACGCACAGCACATGACAACTTCTGGTAGTCTTTTATCATTTGATTTCGGCCGGATGTAAAGTTTTATTACAGTGATTTGTGCATTAGGAACAAACCCCCGGCCCATCCAGGAGCGGGAAAAACAATTTTCTACTGGTATAGGCGCTCCTTGCACATTCTTCTGACCCGGGTTTTCGGGTGACGGGAATATGTTGCAGGTGAATTAAAGGAGGACGTCGTCTTTTCTTCTCCGCCGATTCACTGGAAAAAGCCTTCGCCTCCTCGCTTGCCGTGGGGAGGGGTGACAAGACATCTAAAAGATAGTACATTATGGTACAAATCACCTGGATCGCTCGGCTGCGCTTTTAATTAGCAAGTAAGACTGATCTCGGTAGGGTATTTGTCCCTTTCGGCGTGGAGGGACGCTACTTCTCCTTAGATTGAATGGTTGCAGCCCGTGACTAAGGGGCTGTGCACTTTTCACCACCAACAACTGAATACTGTTTGCCAACTATTTCCTTTCGTGCCCAAATCACAACCTATAATCTCGTCACTTGCCATTCTTTTCAAAGACCATTCTATGGAGTATCAACGATCGTCAGGTCGTACTGCTCTTTCACCCATCACATCGCCATGATGAGGCTGCATTGACCAGGTTGCACAGGATTGCTAGAGACCGGGCGATAAGAGTCTTCCAAGCCTCACTGCGCTTCAGAGTATGACTTCAAAGGTGAGAACCTACGAATTCCTTTCATCTTTTCTGCCCATATTTGTGCACTGTAGCTCATTATTGGAACATATGCATCCCGGCCTTTAGAATCGAGTAGGATTTTCTCAAATATGTTTCTACCATAGGATTCTAGTTAGATGGGTTATCCACAGTCGCTCCCTATTCTGATTGGATGTCAGATAACCTCCGCTACGCCACAAGGATTAGTTAGAATGGACCACTGTCGTCTCCAAACTGGTAGGTTCTGACTCTGGGACCCCAGCGTTTATGCCCGAGACCAAGTTCAGAAGATGCTTAAACAATTTGAATTACTGTAATCTATTCCCCGGCCAGGTCTCCCACTTCTCATATTTGGCACCATTCCTTACAGGGCAAGTCGAAGGCGGGCCGGAGGTTCCATCAGAGGCGATGGATTGGGTGGAGCGAAGAGAACGCCCTTCTTTTATCTAGGGAATCGATACACTAGTCTTTGGATAAATAGAAATTTGTTCAGCGGACTGGCTGTTTCCAGACTTCTTTATCTGAAAATCAGTTGATTAACTGCGCTCTATGTATTGCCATCATATGAATGCGACAACCAGAAAAGATAGCTGTTTTTTCTATCACACTCATACTGCCCCATGCACACAGCTGCGCTGCAGCTAGCGCGCAAGGATTGTTGCATTGATCGCCGGATCTCGAGCAATATAATGACTTACACACACACGATAGAGGTGGGACGAAAATATAGAAAGTTAGAACAGCGTCTTGACATACGGATTCGTGCGTGGGATCCGCCTATAGCCGACGCGCTATGCCTCAACCACTCAACAACATTCATCTGCCTTTGTTACTTTAATGTATTTTTTAGTGGTGAGAACAGAGTACTCCAAGCAACGAACAGCTCTTGAGGCTTCAGGGCGTCTTTATTAGAAGGTTATTATGATGTATGCGTGGTCACCACAATAATTTTGATGTTTCACTCTCCGACGTCAGAAGTATTAGTGCAAGTTATTCAAGACTTGCACTGTAAGATGATTGCAGGCTCTGGTCGCCTCTTGGTTCTGTATAGGCTAGGTGATTAACTATATTTGAACGGCTCACCTTCGTTCTACTATTGATTAGGCTCGAGACCATTGACGACTGAATAAGAGTGCAGAAGACATTTTAGTCCCGTTCTCATTCTGATTGTCAAAGTACATAAACACATTAAAGATCCGGTTTACCGTACAGAGAATGGCTCTAGGAGTGAGGGATTACAAGACGCTTTTCACGTGTAATCGGACTGAACGCATCACAATCCTTGTCCGCTCTGCCTTAGGAAAAGTCATCTGAATGTGCGACCCTTATGGAAATGTAAGGTGGCGACCAATTCATAAGAAGCCTAAAACAATTTGCAATTACGTGTGTGCAACTTCAGGCTCCCGGTTCAATTCGTGCTAGTATTTGCTCGGTTTGGTTCAGGTCTGGTGTTGGCGCAGAAATTTCTTCCCTCTAGGTAGACCGCCGGTCTCGCCTGAAAATACCGGGCTGAAGAGATTAGGACACAGGGTCGACAAGTAACTGAGCTAGAGCTTGTTCGGCGATTGTTAATTGCGAATTTGTAGTAGCTTCATAAGAAATCGCCGTAGTCTCACAGGCAGGCCTCTTATTTCTCACTAGAATATACTTCTACATCTTAATAAGACAAACTAATGGTTGTTTTATAATCATGTCTCTCCATTCTGCCAGCACCTGGCGCTTCACATTGGACGGTGTCGCTTCTCGAATTTCATTTGCCTTGGGCTGATCCCGCTCTCCGCGGGTCCGGATCGGCGGAGAATAGAACACTTGAAACAATCGATTATCGGAGCGTCTGAAAGGTTACTTGGCCGGTGCTTTCGCGTGGAGGGTTGATATTCGGCCGGGAAATGCCAATCCCGCCGTCCCGGGCCCGCTAGCCAACCAATCAGCTCTTTTTTCAGCAATCTGATGTACGCTGTGATTTTATCGTACGATCTGTCCAAATCCATCAAACACACTTTGATTTGAGAGTGATATCAAAAACATTCTCCATTAGGTGATATCGAAGTGAGGTACCACGTCCTCTATTCTGATTGGGCCGAATGAGGCGCAAGACGCGCCCGCTACATGTCTCAACCAGTTATCACTCTTTTTCAGCATTTTTGTTACCCTTTGTCATTTTGAACTTCCCTTGCCCTTTAGGATTTTGCGTATGCGTCCAAACTTGCTGTCATTAGGTTTTAATGGTCACTGTTGCTTCTATTCTGATGGTCCGAGCTAGCAGTTCTGGCCCGCACCGAATGAAGAACAAAGAAGCTTACCGCAGAATTTGTAATTCTACTCCGTATTGTCGCCGGCAGATATACACAAATATTCAAATTCCCGATATAGCGCTCGTTCCTGGATCTTTTGGAATGTGACCAACACGCCGGTGACTAGAGTGCCGCACAACTCGTTACAAATACCCTGCCGGTCGACAACCGGATCCAGATGGTTATCTCTCACTTGCCGTGATGGGATCTATCATCTTCCTATAGCGACGTGACTAAGGCGTTTGTTCTCTGTCTTATCACTCTCAGGAAGACGGTGAGATTGGGATGGAAACATCTCTTGGGCTCTATATTATTGCGATCTAGAGAGAACCATTAACACTCAACAGAGCAGTTTCTAATGATCATGGGCTATGCACGATATTCGTAAATCTTGGTCTTATTGTTCATATAGGCTATAACGAGTTCAGTGACTACAGTGTAACGTAAAATGTGATTATACAGCTTACTGCCTGAGCGAGATTAATATTTAAGAAGATGAATTGATGGTGACACATACAAACCAAAAAACTTAAACATGGTGATCTAATAGTTATGTGAAATGTTTTTTAATGGTTATTGTAATTATTGGGGTTAGTGGATGGACATCGTTATGTAGGAGGAAGAGATTATGGGTGTGGTATGGCATTAGTACGGGTATTGGCGAAGTAGATTGGGGTGGGAAGGGTGGTGCATAGTATGGGGTTCAGCGTTAATTGTTGAGTGGTACAGGCGGAGGGTGTTTCGTAGACTGTGGTTGTGGTGAAATGAGTATGTGGAACTGTGGAAGGGGTCATGTAGAATATCAGATGCAGGGGATTTGGTCAGAGATTATGGGAATTTAAGATGGGAGAGTGACAATGGTAAGGGGGCATCTCTGATTAGAGAGATGTATATTACAACTGTGGAGGGGGTGGATGGTGACTGGGTGCATTCGAGGGGGGGAACTCAGTGGGATATTCGTGAGCGGATGGGGTATCAAGAGTCGTGGTTATCTAGGACACGAGAATGAAGGCGATAACATGTAACAGGTATATATGACAGAAGGATGGGTGAATAGTGAGTAAAGAGTATAAGGTATTGGGGGTGGTGGAGAAGTAAGGACAGGGTGATACATGTATTAGGGCAAGGGGTAGTTGAGGTTGTGAGTGGATGGTCAGCAGGGTGGGGAGGTTGGTTTTGAATAGGGGCATGGGGGAGCATGAGGATTTGTTTGTCGGTTATATTTTTCAGAGGTTTTTGAGGGAGAGTGTGGAGCTGGAGAGAAGGGTATGGGGGTGGGAGGAGATAATGTATGTTGAGGGGTGGGTGGTGGGAAGTACATTGGAGGGAGAGTGCTGGGGTTGTGGGAAATTTTATGGGTGGTCGGGTGTTTCTTTCTGATAGGTTGTTTTCTGTTGTTTGATTTATGAAGGATGTAGAAAGGATGGAGATGATAATGTTAGGCTTCCTGGGGTATAGTATTAAGAAAATGCGTATGGGATTGACTAAAGACGGGAATAGGGAAAAAGAAGTTTGTGGGGATGAAAGAGAGGGGTGGGAAGAGAAAACAGGTAGGGAATGGGGATGTTGAATAGGTGATAGGTTATAGGGTTGGATGTGGTGGGGTTGGGGTGGTATGTTGTTTGGGTTGTTTAAACTCAGAGTTGGGAAAGAAGAAACGGGTTGAACACAGGGGAGAGGGTTTTGAGTGTTGTTGTGTTGTTGGGTAGGAATATAGGGTGTAGGGGGGGGTTGGGGAGGGTTGGAATGATTAGATGTGATAGGGGGATGGGGAAGAATTGGGGGGGGTGGTGATAGGGGTTGGATGGAGTGTGTGATGAAAATGGTTATTGGTTTTGTTATTTTTTTTTGGGGTTTTGGAGGGTGAGGGGGGGTGTTGTGGGGTTAGTATTGTGGTTTTGTTTGTTATGGGGTTTATTATTTATGTATTGTCATTTTTTTGTCTCTTGTTATGGAATTTAGGATTAGGGCAGTGAAATAAGAGTGGATTAAGTTTTACGATGTAGTTAAGTTGAGTGATTGAGTGAGTGAGTATGAGTTGATATAGGAGTGATGAGTGAAGTGAGTGATTTCACACGATTTTTGGTATATTGGTGTGTTAGGTGGGGGGAGGGTTGTTTTTTTTTAGTTTGTTTGCATTATGGGGGTTTGGATTAATGGGGGGGGTAATTGGGAAGGTAAGTTGTTTTTTGAGTTGGTGTTTTTGGGATGTTTTGTTTGAAGGTTGTTGTGGGTTTTAGGGGTTTTTTGGGGTTGTTGTTAGTGGTCGTTTTTTAGGGAGTTGGGGGAGGGTTAGGGATGGTTAGTTGGTTTTTTTTGGGGTGGGGGGTGGGGTGGGGATATAGCGGGTGGGGGGGGATGGGGATAGTTGGGAGGGGATGTAGGGGATAGGTTTTAGATGAGTTGGAGAAAATTGTTGGTGGTTTTAAATTTTAGGAGATGTGTGTTAGTGGTTGCATATAAGAAGATAAAGAGAGTATTGTAGTGAGTGTGTAGATAGGGGTGTGTTGGGTATGGTGGTTGTATTGAGTTGGAATAGGAAAAAAAAAAAAGAAATAAAGATGTGAGGGTGTTAAGAAAGTGATGATATATAAATTAATAAAGGGGTTAGGTTAGAAAAGAGTGTTAGAAGGGGGTTGTTTGAATTTGGATTGGGTTTATATGGGTTGGTGGGGGGCGTCATTTAGAATCCCTGAGTGTAGCCCTCACTAGAAAATCCCCGCGGTAGTCTACACAACACAGATTTTTTTTACAGAAGGAAACCTAAAGCGCCGGCCGTCCGGCGGAATATAGAACATGTTGTATAGTCTCTAGATAAAGCAGTCGAGTCCTGAAGACAAGATAACGAAACCCTAGCCAAACGTGTTGGGGGGATATTAAAATAGATTATAATATGGTGGAGCAGCACGGTTCAGTAATGTAAAAATGCCGTCAGATTTTGGATGGCATTTTCACTTTGTTGTGTGATCCTAGCCTCAGGGTTCGTCTACATGGCAATGATCTACACTCGGTTTTGAACGCGGATTTCTATTTTCAAGTTCGTCAAAAACCAACTGTAAAACCATCCTCATAGACCTCAATTGAAAATCCGAGTAGTCCACAGGTCAGATCCCAAAACCACTGTTTTTACCAAAAAGTGTAAACATCTTCAATAGTCTACTGTATTTTGGTTAAATAAAAACGACCCAGTTTACCTGACTGTAAATCGGGGCCGTAGGAAAAAAGATCTAAAATCTACACTGAAAACCGCGTTGGATGACGTTGTGTTAGAATCCGATGAGTATTTTGACATTTGTTGTATGGACATACTCTAAAGAGGGGCGGTCAGAAACTGGTGATGCGATCTGTCACGGAGTGGCGCAACATGTTAATGTGTTAGGGCGACACATTTTTATCTGCCCGCCCTGAGTGCGATTTAGTCTAGAAACGAGCCTGTAAGATGAGCCCTTGTTGAGATTGCAGTCACCGATCTTCATGCTACATATTTGGATAGTAAAATTTGCAGATTTCTGCGTATACGTTCAATATCTCTAGGATCCAGCAAGTAAACCAACCAGACAGACTATGGAGTCCTGTTTCCATACATTGGGACTAGAATTTCAAGAAATTGCCACATTAGTAGGTGTAACTAAAGCTGTAGCATCCATAGCAGCGGCTATGGGGCCCAGAGGTTGTAGGGGCCCAATATGGTGATGCGCCATTGTGCGTTCTCATCTACGCTATGGTTTTCACAGCACGGTGTCTTAAATGCAGGTGCCGTAAATCACGCCCCGCAATTACGCCGTGTGGCCGGGGGCGGGTGCCGGGGGCCGGCCCCTCGCCGGCCCATAGACATTCATTACCAGCGGCGCGTATAGGCTGCTGGTAATTCACATGTCAATTATCTCCCCCCTCGGCGTATTCGCCGAGCGGGGAGAGGAGACGTAATCCATAGTTCTCTATGAGAGACTGTGGATTACCGTAATGACTGGGACGTATTCCAGCCGTAATTTGCGCACTCCGGCACGTAATTACGGACTGAAATACGTCCAATTTTAAGCCATGTGAACATAGCCTTATTGTAAAAGATAACAAATTGCTTGGTTTTCTGCTCTCTAGCACTTCTATGTGGGTTCACTGGTGGTACTATTTGTAGCATTAAAGGGGTTGTCTCACTACAAGGATTGCTCCTTTTTATGTAAATATCATGCAAAAACAATGTCAGCTTTGCAATATGTGTCCCAGTAACAGTGACCTACCTATTCCGGATCATTCCTCTTGTATGGGCTGCATTAGCTCCTCAGGTCACGATAGCTACAGACCAGTTTGATCTCTCCTGATAGGCTGCCAGCACTGGTTGCTATAACTACAGACCTTGCTTCTACTGCAACCTAGTAGAAGCCAGTAAACACACTCCTGAATTCAAAATTAAACCAAGAGAACAGGACTGAGGTGAGATGAATCAATGTAGTGAGACAACCCCTTTAATTATTGCTACTTTTGCTGCTGTTTTAGTTTTTTTTTATCATTAGGTAGTGAGGGCCCATCTCATTTTCCTGAGTGACCCTATGAATTCTAGTTAGTTACGTGCCTGGACTCACATTTAAAGCATATTATTCAATTTTCTCAAAACAAGTAGCAAATAATCCTGCAATATACCGCTAAAGTGTATGCGTTATATAAGGCGCCCTTATTAGTATTACAGAGTCATTTCATTCATGCTGTGTTATCAAAACGGGACTGCAAGTGACCCTAATGAGTTATGGTAAAGAGAGTTTTTGGCTTTAATGCAAACTATGTCATTATATAATGAATAACTATGAACCTTTGTATTTGTTTAATTATTTTACAAGATCTCTGTTTGCTGTCAGTGAATAAAAAAAAAAATCTTGTCTGCATCCAAAGACTAAAAATGTTACAGACCTTTTCACAGCTGAGATTTTAATACAATTCTAACCAGTGCAGAAAACCACTTTGGACGTTGGGCTGATTATGTGTGTTACCTGCTCTAATAAATATGTAGAAAACTGTCAGCATACCGCCCAAGGGTTACTCTTTTGGAGGATCAGTTCCTAATTTTGACCCAAACCTTTTAAACTTGTAACTTAACTTATAAACTTGCTATTATTTCCCTAAAAAGCATCAGATTGTAGCAGGGATAGGATGTCAGGGAGGCGAAGGTAGGCAACCGCCTAGGGTGCCACTTCATCCCAGGCAGAAAACGGGGCGCAAAGAGGCATGAAGTGATCTGAATTTTCCCATGAGGGGACGGGGGGGGGGGGCGCTTTGTGCCTTATTTGCCTAGGGCACCAGAACATATTGTCCCAGCCCTGAATTAGCCTAATATACAGCCAGGAGCCAATTTATTATTATTATTATATTTTTAGTATTATTATTTATTATTATCATCATATTACTATTATAATTATATTTTTAGTATTACTATTATTATTTATGATTATATTATATTCATTTATTGTTATTATCACTGTATTAGATTTTTTATTATATGTATTTTTTATTTATTATTATGATATATTTATTATTAATTTATTAACATTATTATTATTTATTATGTTTTGTTGCAATTTAGACCATAAAAATGTCTATATTCAAGTGATTTTTTGCACATTTGTAAATGAAAAATAATTAAATTATTAAAGATGTTTATAAAAAATATTTTACACGATGAACCCTACGGGGGAAATCTATGAAAAGTGTCGCCGCCTCAACAGTCGTACTTCTCAGTAAGTTATTGTAGCCTTCCTCAGTATGTATGGAAGCGTCTCACAGCACTTTATAAACAGGTACCGTTGCGAGATGCATTTATGCAACAAAAAGTGGTGCATAGAGTGTATGCTCCACAATCTGTCCCAGCCTCAGCATTATGAAACCGGTATGGATTGGTACGACAGTTTTGTGCCACATTTTGCCGTGACACATTCATAAATGTGGCGCGTCATGTTCATCTGGCGTTAGACGCCCCCGAAGAATTGGCGCATACAAAAGTACGGCAGCATGCACCAGATTTTGCTGTAGGATAGTTCATAGATCTGTTGGATGAGGCTATAACAGGTTTTTTGGCTCAAAGCATAGCAAAAAATGATGCAGCCCTGTTCAGACACGTCGCCCTAAGTGTCCCTCTTTGACCATCCAAAAAAGTTGGGAGGCATGTATCAGGACAGAAGAGAGGTTTGTCTTGCAGAGCACTGTCCAGACTGGAAACAATTACATCACACTCTTTTACCTGTGAGAAAAGGTGCTTTCAGAGTTTTCAGCTTCTTACATAAAAAACAGCTTCCTTTTGTAACACAAGCAGAGATGCTGACAAGTACTGAGCATCTCTATTTCGCTTACCCCCTTACGGTAATGAATACTTACTGTGACACTTTTTGGGATAAAAATGCCCCCTTCCTTTGG
Organism: Phyllomedusa bahiana; assembly: GCA_025379985.1. Lineage (NCBI taxonomy): Eukaryota > Metazoa > Chordata > Amphibia > Anura > Hylidae > Phyllomedusa > Phyllomedusa bahiana. The sequence goes on along the minus strand of JAODAL010015637.1, from coordinate 31,651 downwards.
GGCCCCGGGTTTTGAGGGGTGGGTGGTGCACACAGGTTTTGGGGGGCTCTTTCTTGGCTCGGCTTTTTGGGGGGGCTTATGTTGGGGGGAAGGGATTTGGGGATCAATAAAATGAAGAGAGGAATAAGACCGGGGTGGTCACTCAGTGCCCTCTTATATCCAGGGAGAGGGAGCTGTGCTACTATAAAAGGAAGAGTGACAGAGGGACATGTCCCACAAGGCAAGTATTCACCATTGTTATCAGCTCTGACCTACCCTGAGATATTAACACTTGCCCTACCAAATGCTGGATGGCCAGGAGACTTCACTTACTACTTATCTATTGTATTCTGCGTCAAACCCAAAAAATGGAACGGGAAAATTTTTTCCTGGGGGGGCCACCCCTTTCCAACCAAGAGTCCTCACATAAAAAAAGGGACAAAAAAAAGTTGGGATGAATCATAAAATGGGGAAGAATTTTCACTCGAAAATTTGGGAAAACTGGATAAAAACCCGTTATAATTTGGTTGCACCCGCTTTCCCAATCCTGAGCGTCACAGAGGATCAGGGATTTTAAAAAGCAAATTTACCAAAACTGTGGAAGGATGTTCCCTCAGAATGTGGAAAAGCTGGATAAAAACCATTATAAGTGCATAATGGGGGTTATATTGGTTGCCACCCAGCTTTCCTAAAATCCTGAGCATCACAGAGGATACAGAGATGATTTAAATGCATAATTTACCAAAATTGTGGAAGAACGTGCCCCGAAGGGAAAAGCGGATGAAAAAAAACAATAAGTCAAAAGGTGGTTAATGGTTGCCACCCCGCTTTCCCAAAATCCGAGAATTCACAGAGGGTCAGGGTGAAAAAATCTAATGTGGCAGAAAGTTCATCCTGGGTCTGAAAAGACTGGATTCAAACTCATATGGAAGCTGTATTGATGGCTGTATTGGGTGTCACCCAGCTTTCCTAAAGTCCTGAGCATCTCAGAGGATACAGAGATGATTTAAATGCATAATTTACCAAAATTGTGTAAGGATGTTCCATCAGAATGTGGGAAAATTGGATAAAAACCATTCAAGAACGTTCACTCGGAATGTGGAAAAGCTGGATAGAAAAAAAACATAAGTGCATAATGGGGGTTATATTGGTTTTTCCACCCATTCCTTAAATCCTAGCGCACAGAGAATAGGATAATAAAGCAAAATTGGCAAAAAGTGGGAAAAGGTTCCCCTTTAAATGGGGGGAAATGGATCGAAAACCAAAATTTAATGATAAACGGGGTTAAATTGGTTCACCCCCGCTTTCTAAAAGTCCTGAGCTCACAGAAATACAGGGTTTTAAATTTAAAAGCATAATGTGGCAAAAGTTCACCTGGTTTTGAAAAACTGGGGAAAAACCCCTATGGGAAGCTGTTTTGGTGATGTATTGGTTTCACCCGCTTTCCGAAAAATCCTGAGCATCCAGGGGGCAGGAAAATTTAAATGCATAATTTACCAATATTGTGGAAGGAGGTTCCCTCAGAACGTGGGAAAGCTGGATAAAAACCATTATAAGTGCATAATGTTGGTTATATTAGTTGCCACCCAGCTTTCCTAAAATCCTGAGCATCACAGAGGATACAGGGATGAATTAATGCATAATGTGGCAGAATGTTCATCCTGGGTCTGAAAAGACTGGATGAAAACCCATATGGAAGCTGTATTGGTGACTGTATTGGTTTTCACCCAGCTTTTCTAGAGTCCTGAACGGCAAAGAAATGACAAATGTGAGGAATGACCAATAGAGAACTAGGGGGAGTGTTGACTGAGGGTCAGACAGAGCAGGTTATAAATCACTATGAATGCTGATATAGGGTGTCACCCAGCTTTTCTAGAGTCCTGAACATCAAGGAAGTTATGAAAGTGAAGGATGAATCAATGCTTAAATTGAAAATGTTTATTCTGGGTCTGAAAAGCTAAGTAAAAAACCCATATGGTAGCTGTAATGGTGGTCATACCGGTTGTCATGTTACCCAGCTTTCCTAGAGTCCTGAACAACATAAAGGATAAAGGGATGAATCAATTCAATACTTGTCAGAATCTTTATTCTGGTTATGAAAAGACTGTGTGAAAACCTATATAGCAGCTGTAATGGTGGTCATATTGGTTGTCATGTCACCCAGCTTTCCTAGAGTCCTGAACATCATAGAGGATAAAGGGATGAATGAAGGATGAATCAATTCATTACTTGTCAGAATCATTATTCTGGTTATGAAAAGACTGTGAAAACCTAAATGGCAGCTGTAATGCTGACTACACTGGTTGTCCTTTCCTGGAGTCCTGAACAGCAGAGACGTTATAGAAGTGAGGGATGATTCAATGGATAGCTTGCAAATGTTCATTTTAGGTCTAGATCAACGGAAGAAGAAACCCTGTAAGAGGTGTAATGGTGACTATATTGGTTGTCACTCAGCTTTCCTAGTGTCCTGAGCATCAAAAAAGTTATAGAACTAGGGACAAATCAGTGGATAACCTGCAAATGTTCATTCTTGGTCTAGAAGAGTTAAAAACCCTATAAGAGCTGTACTGGTGGTAATATTGGTTGTCACCCAGCTTTCCTAGAGCCCTGAACAGCAAAGAAATTACAAATGTGAGGGATGACCAATAGATAACTAGGGAAAATGTTGATTCAGGCTCTGACAGAGCAGGTTATAAACCACTATGTGTGCTGATATTGATTGTCACCCAGCTTTCCTAGAGTCCTGAACATCATAGAGGTGAAGGATGAATCAATAGATAAAGTAAAATGTTCGCTCAGGGTCTATGTGAGCAGAGTGAAAACCCCTATGACAAATGTAACGGTGACCATATTGGTGGTCACCCAGCTTTCCTAGACTCCTGAACATCACATAATCTATAGAAGTGAAGGATGAATGTATAACTTGTGTTTATTCTGAATCTAGAAGAGCAGAGTTAAAAACTCTGTAAGAGCTGTAATGGTGACTATATTCGTTGTCACCCAGCTTTCCTGGAGGCCTGAACATCAAGTAAGGAATGGATCAGTGTATAACTTGCCAGAATGTTTGTTCTGGGTCTGAAAGAGTTTGGGTAAAACAATTGTAGCTGTAGAGGTGCTCATATTAGTTGTCACCCAGCTTTCCTAGAGTCCTGAACTTCATAGAAATTACAAATGTGAGGGATAACCAATGGATAACTGATATTTTCACTCACCCACTGAAAGTGCAGGTTAGAAACTACCATGAGTGCTAATATTGGTTGTCACCCAGCTTTCCTAGAGTCCTGAACATCATAAAAGTTACAGGGATGAGTGAGGGGTCAACACATAACAAAGTAAAATGTTCGTTCAGGGTCTGGGTGAGCTGGGTGAGAACTCCTAAAGAAAATGTAATGGTGGCCATATTGGTTGTCACTCAGCTTTCCTACACTCCTGATCATCATATAAAAGTTATAGAGGTGCGGGAAGAACCCAAAGCATAATGAAGCAGAATATACAGTTTGGTTTGGTAGAGCTGCATGAAAATTCCTATGGGAGTTGTAATGGGGGTCATATTGGCTGTCACCCAGCTTTCCAAGAGTCCTGAATGTAATATATATTATAGAATTGAGGGATGGATGAATACCAGGCAGACTTTTTTTCAGTGTCTAGGGAAGCTGGGTGGGAAAAAACAACTTATGGAAGCTGTAATAGTGGTCATGTTGTTTGTCATCCAACTTTCCTAGAGTCCTGAATATCATATACATTATAGGAATGAAGGAACAAACGAATGAGTGAATGCATACATAGACAGACTATCATTCTCTAGGAAAATCGGATGAAAATACCTATGAGAATAGTGATGGTGGTGATACTGGTTATCACCCAGCTCTCCTAGAGTCCTGAATGTAATATATTATAGAAATGAGGGATGGATGGATAAGTAGGCAGACTATATTTTAGCATCTGGGAAAGCTGGGTGGAAAAAAACAACAACTTATGCAAGCTGTAATAGTGGTCATGTTGTTTGTCATCCAACTTTCCTAGAATCCTAAATATCATATACAGTAAATTATAGGAAGGAATGAATGATCGAACGGATGAATGAATGAATGCATACATTTGCAGACGTTTATTCTCTAGGAAAGCTGGGTGGAAAAAAAAACTTATGGAATCTGTAATGATGGTCATGTTGATTGTCATCCAACTTTCTTAGAGTCCTGAATATCATATACATTATAGGAATAAATGAACGAATGAATGAATGCATGCATACACAGGTAGACTATAATTTTCTAGGAAAGCTGGATTAAAAAAACCTATGAGAGTAATAATAGTGGTTATATTGGTTGTCACCCAGCTTTTCTAGAGTCCTGAACATAGTATTAATTATAGGAATGAGAATGAATGAATACATAACAAGGCAGACTTTCACTCTAGGAAAGCTGAGTGAAAACATCAATAAAATAACATATGGATACACCCACTTTTCCCAAGTCCTGAAGATAATATACGCTATAGGAATGAGGGATGACTGAATACATACCCAGGCAGACCCATTCTCTAGAAAAGCTGGGTAGAAAGAAAACCTATGGGCTGAAGGTGGTGAAACCTTTTTTCACCACCTCCAGAGTCCTGAATGTAATATGTATTATAGAAATGAGGGATGGATGGATACATACGCAGACTATAATTCAGGGGTCTAGGGAAGTGGGGGAAAAAAACAATTTAGGAACGTAATGATGGTCATGTTGGTTTTCCCAAACTTTTTAATCCCGAATATCATATAAATTATGGGAAAATGAATGATCGAAAGGATGAAAATGAAAGCATACATTTTTGGGACTTTATTCTCTGGAAAGCTGGGTTTAAAAAAAAAATTATGGAAAATGTAATGATGGTCATTTTGTTGTCACCAACTTTCTTAAGTCCCGAATTCATAACATTTTAGGGTAAATGAAAAAAATGAATGAATGCAGCAAAACCCGGTAGACTATCATTTTCTAGGAAAGCTGGATGAAAATACCTATGAGGGTAGTAATAGTGGTTATATTGGTTATCACTCAGCTTTCCTAGAGTCCTGAACATAATATTCATTATAGGAATGGGGAATGAATGAATGCATAACTAGGCAGACTTTCAGTCTCTAGGAAAGCTGAGTGAAAACACCAATGAGAAAATTAGACATATTGGATGTCGCCCAACTTTCCTAGCGTCCTGAAGATAATATACGTTATAGGAATGAGGGATGACTGAATACATACCCAGGCAGACCCATTCTATAGGAAAGCTGGGTAGAAAGAAAACCCCTTTTGGGTCTGTAATGGTGTGAAAACTGGTTGTCACCCTGCTCTCCTAGAGTCCTGAATGTAATATATATTATAGAAATGAGGGATGGATACATAAGTAGACTATAATTCAGCATCTAGGAAAGCTGGGAGGAAAAAAGCAACTTATATAAGTTGTAATAGTGGTCATGTTGTTTGTCATCCAACTTTCCTAGAATCCTGAATTTCATATACATTATAGGAATGAATGAATGATCGAAAGAATGAATAAATGCATACATAGTTATACTGGTTGTCACCCAGCTTTTCTAGAGTCCTGAACATTATATACATTATACGAATGGGGGATAAATGAATGAATTCATATATAGGCAGACTCAGTCTGTAGGAGAGCTGTAATAGTGAGCATATTGGTTGTCACAGCTTTCCCAAGTACGGATAAAAAACAGTGGAGTGAATTTTTTTTATATCTTGACTGAAACTTATGAATGGAGGATTATGGGCACCAATTGTGGCAGCTCTTAGCGAACTACAAATCCCTGCATGCCCTTCTTATGGTCAGATCTGCTGGACTGTGCATTTCCAAAGAGCTCAGCATCCCTGGGGATGACAGAGAAAAGGGGGCTCAGCTGTCTGTTTGCAGGGTGGCATTGTCAGAATCCCAAGGTCATACTGTATGAACAGCTGCGGCCATGAGCTCGCTTATATAAATATAATATCAGTGCAGCAGTACGTATCTGGGGGTTGTGCGGAGCTGCGCTCTGGCTTGGAGGGGGTTAGTCCTACAGGCGTGTGGCTATTATTAGAGGTGGGATGTAAAGCATTATTCTCATTAGATAGATGTTATTATGGTGCACTTACCTCCCCCTCCCTTTAAACTGAGATATCACTTACCAAAGGGAGGGGGTCATGTCCTCCAGCGCTGTGTGACAATGTGACAAAGGAGGCACCACTTAAGTGACAAATAACAACAAATTAAATGCGATCAGATCTTGGGGTGAGCATTAGCTTTTAATTATTTGGATAGAGCAGAAGGTAAAAGGCTGTGACAAGATGTTTGCCAGTAGACCATTTAAGGGGTTGTCTCACTACAAGGATTGCTGCTTTTTATGTTAAAGATGTTGGAAAAACAAGTCACTTTGTAATATATGTCCATTAACATGTCCAAACCATTCCTATTATCCCCTCTTGTATGGGCTGCATTAGCTCCTCAGATCGCTATAGCTACAGACCTGTTTGATCTCTCCTGATAGGCTGCCAGCACTGTTTGCTATAGCTACAGACCTGTTCATTCTTCCTGATAGGCTGCCAGCACTGGTTGCTATAGCTACAGACCTGTTGATCTCTCCTGATAGGCTCCCAGCACGGTTGCTATACTACAGACCTGCGACTTTCCGTGCACCCATCACGGCAATAAAAAACCCGCCCTAATTTAAAAAAACCAAAAAAAGGCTGAGATGTGTAATTAGTAAACAAACCTTTGATTCCTATGCTTCCAGGGCCCCCGGGGAAACTCACGACCTTTTCTGTTTGGGGCCTAGTCGAAAGCCAGACACGCCCCCCAATAAAAAATGAAACCCAAAGAAAACATGCAGGTGGCAGGGAAAATGTCCCTAAATAACGATGCAAAAGGTGTCCACAAACCCGTACAAGCAGTGTGCCCCCAAAAATGATGCTAATAGTGTCCTACGTAATCAGTACAAGCAGTGTGCCCCCAAACACTGATGCTAATAGTGTCCTACATAATCAGTACAAGAAGTGTGGCCCCCAAAACTTTTGCTAATAGTATCCTACATATTCAGTGCAAGACATGTGCCCCCAAAAACTGGTGCTAATAGTATCCTACCTAATCAGTACAAGCAGTGTGCCCCAAAAAACTGGTGCTAAAAAGTAATCCTCATAATCAGTGCAAGACACGTGCCACCCAAAACTGGTGCTAATAGTATCCTACATAATCAGTACAAGCAGTGTGCCCCACTGGTGCTAATAGTATCCTACATAAACAGTACAAGCAGTGTGCCCCCCAAAACTGGTGCTAATAGTATCCTACATAATCAGTACAAGCAGTGTGCCCCACAAAAACTGGTGCTAACAGTATCCTTCATAATCAGTGCAAGACACGTGCCCCCCAAAACTGGTGCTAATAGTATCCTACCTAATCAGTACAAGCAGTGTGCCCCACTGGTGCTAATAGTATCCTACATAATCAGTACAAGCAGTGTGCCCCCCAAAACTGGTGCTAATAGTAAACCTTCAATCAGTACAAGCATGTGCCCACACTGGTGCTAAAGTATCCTACATAATCATCAAGCAGGCCCCCAAAAAATGGGGGCTAAAGTATCCTCAAATCAGTACAAGCATGTGCCCCACTGGTGCTAAAGTAAACCTCATAATCAGTCAAGCAGGTCCCCCAAAACTGGTGCAATAGTATCCTACTAATCAGAAAAACAGTGTGCCCCACTGGTGCTAATAGTATCCTACATAATCAGTACAAGCAGTGTGCCCCCCAAAACTGGTGCTAATAGTATCCTACATAATCAGTACAAGCAGTGTGCCCCACTGGTGCTAATAGTATCCTACATAATCAGTACAAGCAGTGTGCCCCCCAAAACTGGTGTTAATGTCCTACATAATCAGTACAAGCAATGTGCTCCCCAAAACTGGTGCTAATAGTGTCCTATATAATCAGTACAAGCAGTGTGCCCCCCAAAATTGGTGCTAATAGTATCCTACATAATCAATAAAAGCAATGTGCCCCCAAAACTGGTGCTAATAGTGTCCTACATAATCAATACAAGCAATGTGCCCCCAAAACTGGTGCTAATAGTATCCTACATGATCAATAAAAGCAATGTGCCCCCCCCCCCCCCAACAGAATTTTGGCAAAAGAATTGTAAAGCATAATTAGTAGTTAGTACAAAAAGAATTTTCTCTAAAAATATTAGTGCCAGCAGAATGTCCAACCTAATGTGTGCAAGCAAAGTGCCTCCAATAAATAGTAGTGCCGGCAGAGTGTCCTCTATGACCAGTGAAAGTAAAGTGTCTCCATTAATAGAAGCGCCAACAGAGTGTCCTACATCATCATCAGTACAAAGTGCCCCCGAAAAATTATAATGCCAACAGAGTGTCCTGAAAACCATTGCAGGCAAAGTGCCCCCAATAGAAAATAATGCCAACACATTAGGCCTATGTCATCACTCCTGTCCAGCAGTTACGTGGCCTTTGTTGCCCATAGCAACCAATCAGAGCCCATAGCAACCAATCAGAGCTCATAGCGACCAATCAGAGCTCAGCTTTCATTTTCCCAGAGCACTATATGAGATGAAAGCTGAGCTTTGATTGGTTGCTATGGGCAGTCTTACAACTAGACAGTACTGATAAATGAGGCCCATTGGGTCCTACATAACCACTGCAAACAAAGGTAAAGTGCCTCTAATAAATAATAATGCCAACAGCATGACCTACATAACCAGTGCAAGCAAAGTGCCTATAATAAATAGTCATGCCAAAAGAATATCCTACATAATTGGTGCAAGCAAAGTGCCCCCAAAAAAATTCATGCACCAACAGTGTCCTACATAACTAGTGAGTGCAAACAAAGTGCCCCAATAAATAATAGTGCCAACCGTGTAACCAGGGCTTGCAAAGTGCCCCTTATAAATGATAGTGCCAACCGTGTAACCAGGGCCAGCAAAATGCCCCTAATAAATAATAGTGCCAACCGTGTAACCAGGAAAGCAAAGTGCCCCCTAAATAATTCATGCACCAACAGTGTCCTACATAACTAGTAAGTGCAAGCAAAGTGCCCCAATAAATAATAGTGCCAAATGTGTAACCAGGGAAAGCAAAGTGCCCCTAATAAATAATAATGATAGCGCCAACCGTGTAACCAGGGCGAGCAAAATGCCCCTAATAAATAATAGTGCCAACCGTGTAACCAGGGCAAGCAAAGTGCCCCTAATAATAGTGCCAACCATGTGTGCTACATAACCAGTGCAAGCAAAGTGCCCCCTAAAAATACATGCAATAACAGTGTGTCCTACATAACTAGTGAGTGCAAGCAAACTGCCCCTAATAATAGTGCCAACACATTGTCCTATATGCTCAATATAAGCAAGGTGCCCTCACCCAAATCAATAGTGTCAACAGTTGCCCTAAATAATAAATGCAAAGTGCCCTCAGTTAATAAAATTGTCAACAGTGTAACCAGGGCAAGAGGAGCCACCTCAGAAAAAAATAGGACCAACACTGTATCCTATATAACCAGTGCAAGCAAAGTGCCCCCAATTAATAATAGTGCCAACCGCGTGTTCTACATAACCAGGCCAAAGTGCCCCTAATAAATAATAGAACCAACACATTGTCCTATATCCTCAGTATAAGCGAGGTGCTCTCACGCAAATGAATAGCGCCAACAGACTGCCATAAATAATAAGTGCAAAGTGCCCTCAGTTAATAAAATTGTCAGCCGTGTGTCCTACATAACCAGCACCCAGGCACATTTTCCGTTTAGGCTACTATAGAGTGATCACCCTCCTGGAGGCGGCCATATTTGTCGTCTCTCAGCTTTCCTGTAAACAGATATAATTAAGAAACAACTGTGAGGACTACGTTTGTAAGAGATTGACACAAGGGGATTACTCACTGACTGGCTGCGTACAGACATAAAGGAGACCTGCAAATGCCCAAGGAGGGGGCTCCCTAAGTAGTAGGGGCAGATACGTAACCCCTACGCTGAACTATTTCTCAGTTAGCATGACCCCTGCGCGGAGGGCATAGCTGAGGGATGTTTCTGTCATCTCCTTGCAGCCGTCACTTTCCTTGCTGTTCCTTTTTGGCTCTGCTGTCTCTGTGTCCCTGTTATATTACTCTTTATAGTAAACGCAGGGGTGTCAAACTGCGGCCCTCCAGCTGTTGGGAAACTACAACTCCCATCATGCCCACTGTTATAGATTATACAAATGCATGATGGGAGTTGTAGTTTCCCGACAGCTGGAGGGCTTCAGTTTGACACCTGTGTTAAAGGATTCGGGGTCCATGTTCCTTTCCATATTTCTCACCAAATCCAGGGCTGAATTTCAGCAATGGAAAATTAAAGAAAAATGTATTTGGGATCTAGTTTTGGCACACACAAAAAAAATCAGTTGAAGGATTCTACAAATTTTTATGGGATTTAAGCTGATTCCAAAATCTATATAATTTCCATCATGGACATTTTTTGTATTTTGTTTTCCACCATTGCAGTAGGTGACCAACTAAAAGAATGTGATGTAGACTAATGTGGTTGCATTAGGGTATGTTCACACAGCGCATTTGCAGGGCATAATTTGGCGCATAATTGCAGTGCAATACAGCCGATTTAGGCCCCCCAAATACGGTAATTCATAGCTCTCAATACGCAATAGGGAAAAGAATTGACATGACACTTCTTCCCGGGCAAAGTGAAAGTCGATGGGAGCCAGCTGGCCAACGCGTACTTCTAAAACATCAGTTTTATGGTGGCGCCATATACACTATTGTGAGCATAACCTTAGTGTTACAGTTAGATCAGATCCAAAGTAAAAAAAACAAACTGCATTTGGCCAACAAACACTCCTTTGGCCAACATCGATCCCACATGACTACCCCATAAACGCATCAATTTCAATGAGAAGAGTGGATTAATGGGGAGTTCCCACCATAGACTTTGATGGCTTACCTCTGGAACGGGCTCCCGACAATTACGACTCAGAATGGACAGTCAGTCACTCTTGCTTTTCATTCTGTTCTATGGAAGATCTGAGTAGAGGTGAGTGGTTGTTCCTTGGGGCCCACCAGTGGAGTTGATTCTTGGGGCCCACCAGTGAAGTTGATTCTTGGGGCCCACCAGTGGAGTTGAATCTTGGGTCCCACCTAGTGAGTGATTCTTGGGGCCCACGGGTGGATGGGTGGCTCCTTGGGGCCCACAGGTGAGGTGGTTCCCTGTGGCCCCACCATTGGAGTTGCTCCTTGGGCCCACCAGTGCAGTTGCTCCTTGGGGCCCACCAGTGGAGTTGCTCCTTGGGGCCCACCAGTGGAGTTGCTCCTTGGGTCCACCAGTGGAGTTGCTCCTTGGGGCCCACCAGTGGAGTTGCTCTCTGGGGCCCTCTGGTGGAGTTGCTCCTTGGGGCCCTCTGGTGGACTTGCTCCTTGGGGCCCTCTGGTGGACTTGCTCCTTGGGGCCCACCAGTGGAGTTGCTCCTTGGGGCCCACCAGTGGAGTTGCTCCTTGGGGCCCACCAGTGGAGTTGCTCCTAGGGGCCCACCAGTGGAGTTTGTTCCTGGGGCCCACCAGTGGAGTTGCTCCTTGGGGCCCACCAGTAGAGTTGCCCTTGGGGCCCACCAGTGGAGTTGCTCCTTGGGGCCCCCAGTGGAGGTGCTCCTTGGGGCCCACCAGTGGAGGTGCTCCTTGGGGCCCCCCAGTGGAGGTGCTCCTTGGGGCCCCCCAGTGGAGGTGCTCCTTGGGGCCCACCAGTGGAGGTGCTCCTTGGGGCCCACCAGTGGAGGTGCTCCTTGGGGCCCACCAGTGGAGGTGCTCCTTGGGGCCCACCAGTGGAGGTGCTCCTTGGGGCCCACCAGTGGAGTTGCTCCTTGGGGCCCACCAGTGCAGTTTCTCCTTGGGGCCCACCAGTGGAGTTGCTTCCTGGACCCCACCAGTAGAGTTGCTTCCTGGACCCCACCAGTAGAGTTGCTTCCTGGACCCCACCAGTAGAGTTGCTTCCTGGACCCCACCAGTAGAGTTGCTTCCTGGACCCCACCAGTAGAGTTGCTTCCTGGGCACCACCAGTAGAGTTGCTTCCTGGGAACCACCAGTAGAGTTGCTTCCTGGGCACCACCAGTAGAGTTGCTTATTTGGCCCCACCAGTGGAATTATTTCTTGGGGCCAACCCTACAGCTACTATTCATGACTATACATGCTGCCTTTCTCCCTGAGAAAGCAGCTCCAGACCTGCTATTCTCAGTGGCCCACCTTGCCCATAAATCCACCATGCACAGGGGCCCACCGGGGGGTTCTCCTCTGTGGACCAGTCCGACTCTACCCGTAGAACAGAATGGATAGTCGAGTGCAAGCGCAACAAGCTCTCCATTCTGAATCAACATTTTTGGGGGCTCGTTCCTAAGATAGGGGCCAGTCCCAGAGGTGGCACCCTCACCTACCAGACTTTGATGGCAATTCCTACAGTGGGAACAGCCCAGTTTTATTTCCAAGGGAACAAAGAATCAGGCATGTTGAAATCCAACAAACTTAACCCTTTTCTTCCCAAACACCCCCAAGGAGAATAAATCGGGGAACTTTAAATCATAAATTTCGGGCCACACCCCAAAATTTGATTTTTTGGCTGACTATATTGCATTGCACAACACTTTTGGGACCTACCGATGTTGGCCGCTCACAGTTCCCAAAGATTTGTTTTTCCAATAACACCTGACCCAATACCAGACCATCGGTATGATTCCTTCCAAAATTTGCCCAACATTTACTCTTTTCATTCTAAATTTTGGACCCTTGGAAAAGTTTTTTGACCAAGACAAGTCCTAGATCATATGGGCTTTAGATTACAAATTTTCTCTTGACCACGGAAAACAAACAAATCGTAAAAAACATATCAGTAAGCCAACATCAAAACCCACAGACTCCCCCATAAACGCATAAATTTAATTTGAAAAGGGGGATTAAGGGGATTCCCACCATAGACTTTGATGGCAAAACCTCGAACGGCCCCACAATTACGACTCAAATGACAGTCAGTCACTCTTCTTTTCATTCTGTTCTAGGGGAAGACTTATAGGGTGAGGGGTTTTTCCTTTGGGGGCCCACCAGTGATTTGATTCTTGGGGCCCACCAGGGGAGTTAGTTCTTGGGGCCCACCAGGGGAGTTAGTTCTTGGGGGCCCCCGTGTTTTGTTTTTTGGGCCCACGGTGGGGGGTTTCCCCTGTCCCCACCATGGAGTTTCTCCTTGGGGCCCCCAGGGAGTTGCCCCTTTGGGGCCCACCATGGAGTTCTCCTTGGGGCCCACCATGGGTTGCCCCCTTGGGGCCCACCATGGATTGCCCCTTTGGGGGGCCCCCCATGGCTCCTTGGGGCCCCCCATGGGAGTTGCTCCTTGGGGCCCCCCAGATTTTGCCCTTGGGCCCACCATGGGTTTCCCCTTTGGGCCCACCATGGAGTTGCCCCTTTGGGGGGCCCACCAGTGGAGTTGCTCCTTTGGGGGGCCCCAAGGGGATTGCTCCTTTGGGGCCCACCAGGGAGGTCTCCTTGGGGCCCCCAGGGAGGTGCTCCTTGGGCCCCCCAGGGGAGGCTCCTTGGGGCCCACCATGGGGTGCCCTTGGGGGCCCACCAGTGGGGTCTATTTGGGGGCCCCCCAGGAAGCTTCCTGGCCCCCCCCATGCATTCCCCTTTGGGGGCCTACCAGGGGAGGTGCTCCTTGGGGCCCACCAGGCAGTTTCTCCGGGGCCCACCAGGGGGGTCTATTTGGGGCCCACCAGGGGAGATCTTCGGGCCCCACCATGCAGGTCTCCGGGGCCCTACCTGGAGGGCTCCTTGGGGCCCCCATGCATTGCTCCGGGGGCCCACCAGGGGATTCCCCTTTTGGGCCCCACCAGTGCATTTTCTCCTTAGGTCCTTCAGGGGGTTTTTATTTTCCGGCCCCACCAGGATTCTTCCGGGGCCCCACCATAAGTTGTTTCCTGGCCCCCCATAGAGTTGGCTTCCGGGGCCCCACCAGAAAGTTCTTCCTGGCCCCCACCATAGAGTTGCTTCCGGGGCCCCCACCATAGATTTGTTTTCCGGGACCCCACCATTAAAGTTGCTTCCGGACCCCCCCCAGAGAGTGCTTCCGACCCCACCATAATTTTCTTCCACCCCCCCACCAAAATTTGCTTCCGGACCCCACCTAGAGTTGCTTCCGGCCCCCACCAGTAAGTTCTTTCCTGGCACCCCCATAGATTCCTTCCTGGCACCACCATAAGTTGCTTCCGGGGCACCACCAGTAGAGTTGTTTCCCGGGCACCCCCCATAGAGTTCTTATTTTGGCCCCCCAGGAATTATTTCTTGGGCCAACCTACGCTACTATTCATGAGAAAACATGCTCCCTTTTTCTCCCTGAAAAGCAGCTCCAAACCTCTTTTTTCCAGTGGCCCCCCTTTTGCCCATAAATCCACCAAACACAGGGCCCCACCGGGGGGTTCTCCTCTTGACCAGTCCGACCTACCCGTAAAACAAAAAGGAAGTCAGTGCAACGCAACAAGCTCTCATTCTAAATCAAAATTTTTGGGGCCGTTCCTAAAAAAGGGCAAGTCCCAAGGGGTGCACCCCACCACCAACTTTGATGGAAATTCCACAATGGGAACAGCCCAGTTTTTTTCCAAGGGAAACAAAGAACGGGCATGTTGAAATCCAACAAACTTAATCCTTCTTGCCCTTAACATCTGCCAAGGAGGAATAATCAGGGAACTTTTTTAACAAAGATTCGGGCCCATCACCACCAAATTGAGGGGTTTCTATCTTATTGCATTGCAAAACCATCTTTGCCTACCGAGTGTTGGGCCCGGCACACATTCCCCAAAATGTTGTTTCAATAACCCTGCCCCCAAATCCCCAGCCCCCGGGGAATTTCCCTTTCCCAAAATTTGCCCAACATTGCCCTTTTTTCACTTCTAAAATTGCCCCCTTGAAGACTTTTGACCAACACAATCCTAGACAATGGGCTTTAATGTACGAATTTTGCTCGTGACCACGGATACAAACTAAGCGTATAGACATATCAGTATACCAAATGATCCCACATGCTCCCCCATAAACCATAAATTTAATGAGAAAGGGGTTTAAGGGGAGTTCCCACCATAGACTTTTGAGGGCTTACTCGGAAGGGCCCCCGACAATTACGCTAAAAATGGACAGTCATCACTCTTGCTTTTCATTTTTCAGGAAGATCTGATAGAGGTGAGTGGTTGTTCCTTGGGTCCCACCAGGGATTTGATTTTGGGCCCACCATGGATTTTGATTTTTGGGGCCCACCTGGAGTTGATTCTTGGGGCCCACGGGGGAGGTGCTCCTGGGGCCCACGGTGGGGGGTGCCCCTTGGGGCCCACGGGGGAGGTGTTCCCTGGGGCCCACCAGTGGAGTTCTCCTTGGGCCCACCATGGGTTGCCCTTGGGCCCCACCAGGGGTTGCTCCTTGGGGCCCCCCCATGGGGATTGCTCCTTGGGCCCAACCAGTGGATTGCCCTTGGGGCCCACCAGGAGTTGCCCTTTGGGGGCCCCACCATGGATTGCCCTTGGGGGCCCACCAGGGGAGTTGCTCCGGGGGCCCCCCAGTGGAGTTGCCCCCTTGGGGCCCGCCATTGGAGTTGCTTTTTTGGGGGGCCCAAAACCAGTGGCCCTTTGCTCCTTTTGGGCCCCCCAAATGAGGTTGCCCCCTTTTGGGGGGCCCAAACCAGTGGACTTCCCCTTGGGCCCACCATGGGGGTTGCCCCTTTGGGGGCCCCCCCAGTGGAGTTTGCCCCTTTGGGGGCCCACCAGGGGGAGTTCCCTTGGGGGCCCCCGTGGAGTTGCCCCCTTTGGGGGGCCCACCAGGGGGATTTGCTCCTTGGGGCCCCCCCCAGAAAGTTTCCCCTTTGGGGCCCCCCCCAGTGCATTTCTCCTTGGGCCCACCATTTGGAGTTGCTTCCCGGGGCCCCACCAGGGAGTTTTTTTCCCCTGGGCCCCAAACCAAAAAATTTTTTTTTCCCGGCCCCCCCACCAGTAAGTTCCCTTCCGGGCCCCCCCACCATAGAGTTGCTTTCGGGCACCCCCCATTGAGTTTTTTCCCTTGGGAAACCCCCCAGAAAATTTTGCTTCCTGGGCACCCCCATTTATTTTTGGGTTTCCCTGGGCCCCCACCATTAGAGTTGCTTATTTTGGCCCCACCAGGGGAATTTTTTTTTTGGGGGCCCAATCCTACAGCAACTTTTCTTTACTAAACATGTTTCCCTTTTCTCCCTAAAGAAACCCTTTTCCAGACCTGCTTTTCTCATTTGGCCCCCCTTTTCCCCAAAAATTCCCCCCATGCAAAAGGGCCCAAACCCGGGGGTTCTCCCCTTGGGCCCAACCCGACTCCCCCTTTAAAAAAAAAATTGGAAGTCAGGGCAAGCGCAACAAGCTCCCATTTTTAAAATCAAAAAATTTTTGGGGGCTCTTCCTAAGAAAAAAGGGGCAATTCCCAGAGGTGGCACCCTCACCTACCAACTTTGAGGGAAATTTTTCCAACAGGGGGAAACCACCCCAGTTTTTTTTTCCAAGGGGAAACAAAGAATCAGGCATTTTAAAACCCAAACAAATTTAAAATCCATCTTCCCCCAAACTTTCCTCCCCCGGGAAAGGAAAATAATCGGGGAACAAAAATAAACAAAAAAATTTACGGGGCCCTAAAACCACCAAATTTATTTTTTTTGGCTGATCTATATTGCATGTGCACAACCATTTTTTTGGGAAACCCTTACCGATTTGGGCCGGACCCACTTTTTCCCCCAAAAAAGGTTGTTTCCAATAACACCTAAACCCAAAAACCAAAACCCATCGGTTTTTTTTCCCTTTTCCTAAAATTTGCCCCAACCCTTAGTCTCTTTTCACTTCTGAATTTTTTGGACCCTTAAAAAGACTTTTTGACCAAAAAAACAAGTCCTAAAACATATGGTTTTAAAATTTGACAAATTTTGCTCTGTGCCCAAGGGGAAATACAAACTAAGTCATTAAGACCTTCTCTTTTTCCCCTTTTATGGGAAAAGTTTGGGAAAATATTATATATAAAATTTTTAAAAAAAAAATTATTTTATATAAAAATATATATATATATATTTTGGAAAAAGTGGGATCAGGGGGAAACAAATATTTTTTAGACTTCTTCCCAGTCAGCCACAAAAAAACAAAACCCATCCCTATTGTGCCCACGGCGGGATGAGGCAAAGTCTAAAACGGAATTTTTAAAATCCAAGGGTGTACCCTTAACAAAAAACCAAACCCTGCGAATTTTGGGCCCAAAGGTTTTGCACATTTGGGTTTTTGGATTTCCCCCACCAGGGCCAGTACTTTGCCCTTTACAGGTGGGGGCCGAAATCCCCCACGGCAAAAGGAAAAAAAACCCGGGCCGGGTATTTGGGTCCTTTTTTTTTTTGGCCCCCCTTCCCCCCCGGCCGCGGGGGAGGGGGGGGGCATTTTTATTTTTAAAGGGAGGGACGGAAAAACCCCCCCCCCCCCCCCCCCTTTCCCATTGGAACCACAGTTTTCCGTCCAAAAAACCGGACGGAAAATGATTTTGCTAAATTTTCCCTCCCTCCCGGGAAACCCCGGGGGAAAAACCCCGCCCGACGGAAAACCCTGCATTTGGGGACTGTTTGCATGGGTTTTTTCCCATAAAAGCAAAATTGTGCTAATTTTCGGCCGATTTTTTTTTTTTTCCCCCAAGGGGGGTTTCTAAAAAAACCGAAAACCCGGGGAATTAAAAAAACCGTCCGAAAACCCCTTTTCCCCGTGGGGACAGGGCCCGGGTATTAAAAAACCAATTTCCGGGAAAGAAGTTTTACATTTTTAAAAAATTTGGGCACGTTTTAAAAAACCCGCTGGGAAAAAATCTTGCTGTTTAGACTACAGCAAGTTTTTCTATTGAATGTCTACAAAAGCACAAGTTACAGTTGGTTTTTTCAGGGGAAATTTCACCCTGTATCCCCGAAAAAAAAGACCCCCACCCCCCAAAAAAAGGGACATAGGGGCCATTTTTTGTTTTTTTTGAAAATTCAATTTGGCTTTTTTAAGCTGATGTTTTGTGATGAAATCCCAACATTTAAATTTTAAACATTTGATGTTTTGTTCAAAAAAAAAATTTAAAATTTGGGTTTTTAAATTTGAAAAAAAAAAAAAAACATCCCCTAAAAAAATCTTTGCTCTCTTTAGGAGCAAAAATAATATAAGACACTGTCTTATTTTTTCGGGGGAAACACGGGAAAAACGAATCAAAATCTGACCAAAAAACCGGCTTTTTAGGTGTCTAACAGGGGGTATAAACTCACATAAGGCCCCTTCCAATACGTTTTGGGCAGCTCGTTCGTGATATCCTTCGGGACACCGTCAAAATTTATCCCGACAGATATCATGGTGGGGCTGTAATGGTGCAAAAATAGCCTTAATTGGACCATATTTGCCCACTTACAAAAAAGTTTTTTTTTGGGATCGGACAAAAACATGGGAACCACGCTTTTTTTTTCCAATGAAAGGGTAAAAAGTTTTAATGAGCAAATATATTATGTTTACTCTACAGGTGTTTGTGGCCCCACCGCGAGATCCATCAGGATACATTTTTATGTTATCGAGACCGATACCGTTAACGGGCTGCCGAAACGTTATGTGAATGGTGTGGCCTAAGACAGACTTTAGGTTAAATTTTGTACATATTTTATGACGGGCCCCTTTAACAAACTACAGAGCCCTAGCGACCATGTTAGGTCACAGAATGTTACTGCTTGTCTCGTGAGGATTGGGTACAAGGTGGCCTCTCACTACCTCATCTTGTTTCATTCCCTGAATGTAATACACCCTGGCCAAGCACAGTCCATTGTGTTAGTAAATTTGGCAGCTTCATCTCTGGAGGACAGACTAATTTCCCTTTTAGTTCGACCTCCCAGGAATTCACACCCGTCATGTCAGGAGGCTCTCCAAAATGTCTTGCACCACCCACACCTTCCTGAGCTTCCTTCATGGCTCTGTCACCAGCGAGCCGTAACCAGATCCCTTATAGGGGTGACTTGACTGCTTTCATTACTGACTTTTACACAGTGTAAAGGACACAGGTAGCTTTACACTTTCATTGAAGGGGTTGTCCACCTCCTATAAAATTCATACCAATAACTCCTGGGGCTCGAGTGAAATAAAAAAAACCTTACCCTTACCTTCCTCCAGTCACTGGTTCTAGCACCTCGTCTTCCCGGTCTTCTGTTGTCATTTTAGTACTTCCAAATGGGTGATGTCACCACTGCAGCTGCTGATTGGCCGCAGTGGTCATGTGTCTCTGCTTACTATTCACTTCCATAGAGGCATGTGACCGCAGCAGCCAATCAGTGTCTGCATAGGTGACGTCCCCATTCGGAAGTGACAGAATGACAACAGAAGAGCGGGGAGACGCGGCCCTTGAACCGGGAAGCAGAGAAGGGTGAGTATAACTTTTATTTTAATGGGGCCCCAAGAACTGATCATATGATTATATAGGAAGTGGACAAAACACCTTTAACATTTATTTATATTTAATGTGCTTTTTTAGTTTTTGAGGCACATTCATTTTTTCCTCTTCGCCTTAAGACCAGGGCCATCTTTCAAATTGGCCACACTAGGCCATTGCCCGAGGCTCCACAAGTATGGGGGCTTCAGGTGGTATATGTATGTTCCAGGAATACAAAAAGCATACCCTGGATTCCTTGGTTGGCTTTGCTTATTTAACTGTTTGTGTTTTTAGGATATGCAAACAATTAAAAACTATTGTGAAGAAGGGAGCCACAGGCTCCCTGCTCTGCCAACTAGCCTTTTAGGCTGCAGGCTGTCCAGACATAAGTGGCGTGATGATATGGGTATGCTTGGGGGGGGCTCGAGGCCTGGCCAAGTGTGATGTCATGTATTTGTGCAAGGCCCATTGCAGTGCTCGGCCAGGAGGTCCATAATGCTGGTAAGATGGCTCTGTTGAAGCCATAACTTTTTTATTTTTCCATCTACATAGACATTGGAGGGCTTGTTTATTATGAGACATTGTGTACTTTTTAATTACAGCATTGACTGTACCATAGAATGTACTGCGAAACCAGTGGAATGTGGACAAGATTTAATTTTGCCATTGTTGCCAGGGTTTTATTTTTATAGAGTTCAGTGTTCGGTATAAATGATGTGTTATCTGCAGGTCGGTTCAATTCTGGTGATACCAAATGTGTAGAGTTTTTGTTATGCTTTAGAACCTTTACAAAATAATAGCTTCTCTTTGTGTTATCTTGACGCCGCAGTGCCGTTTTCTGTGGCGTATAAATTTCTTGTTTTTCCACCTATGAACCGGAGTGAGGGCTAATTTTTTGCGGGTTGAAGTGCAATTTTTATTGGTACCATTTTGGGATGCATGCGACTTTTTGATCACTTTTTATTCAGCTTCATTTCTTGTAATGCTCTGGAAAAACTGAAAACTGCGCTCTGATTAGTTGTTATGGGCTCTGATTGGTCACTATGGGCTCTGATTCGTTTCTATGAGCTCTGATTGGTTGCTATGGGCTCTGATTGGTTGCTTTGAGGTCTTATTGGTTGCTATGGGCTCTGATTGGTTGCTATGAGCTCTGATTGGTTGCTATGGGCTCTGATTGGTTGCTATGAGGTCTTATTGGTCACTTTGGGCTCTGATTGGTTGCTATGAGCGCTGATTAGTTGCTATGGGATCTGATTGGTTCTATGAGCTCTGGTTGCTATGGGCACTATTGGTTGCTATGGGCTCAGATTGGTTGCTATGGGCTCTGATTGGTTGCTATGAGGTCTTATTGGTCACTATGGGCTCTGATTGGTTGCTATGAGCGCTGATTGGTTGCTATGGGATCTGATTGGTTCTATGAGCTCTGGTTGCTATGGGCTCTATTGGTTGCTGTGGGCTCAGATTGCTTGCTGTGAGCTCTGATTGGTTGCTATGGGCAACATGGTCTTACAGTTTTGATAAAAGAGGCTCACATGTCTACCATTATAGTCGCCTCTGTTTTCCCTCCTGAACAGCAGCGTCATGTATTACCACCCTCACCTCACAAGAGAAAAACCACCACCATAGCTGTCATGTTGTTAGGAGAATCTGGATAGTTATGGCATCTATTGCAGTCTTTGCTGCTACAGGGGTTATCTCAGAGTAGCCAAAATGTAGTGTTTTTATTTTATTCTCATAGACATATACCCTGCAGACTCTCAGGACATGGTGGAAGTTGTAGTCTTTAGAAATGCTGGACAACCACAGGTTGCAGACCACACAAAGGAGCTTATTTACATTAAATTCAAGACATTTTCGACACGTTTTTCTGGTTGACGTCATATTTAAAACACAGACATTAAGCCTTCATCAGTAAAAATTATAGTATAGTAATTTAGCAGTGCATGTTCATGCTGTCAGCTTATCTTGAACTCTATTGTATTCTATTGGTACTGACAATAGATATACAGTCATATGAAAAAGTTTGGGCACCCCTATTAATCTAAATCATTTTTAGTTCTAAATATTTGGGTGTTTGCAACAGCCATTTCAATTTGATATATCTAATAACTAAAAAATTCCATTTTGTTAGTACAATAAAACCTCATTTCAATCCGGAAATATTACTGTGTCCATCAGTTATTAGATATATCAAATTGAAATGGCTGTTGCAAACACCCAAATATTTAGAACTAAAAAGTGATTACAGATTAACTAGGCGGTCGCCCAAACGTTTTCATAGACTGTATAGCGACACTCCTAAAGCAAAAAAAGCTGGAAAGTAGGCCGTAACAGCTGTTAGTCTATTTGGAAGAAGGGATTTTGGGCCAACTACAGACTGCATGGTGACTGCTACTTCTGAACTGCCTGGATATAACATAAATAGATGCTAGCTAGATAGATAGATAGTGAGAGAGATATGAGAGAGCTACGATAGATATTTTGCTAGATAAGAGGATAGGATAATAACATATGAGATAGCATCAGATATGAGATAGATAGATAGATAATAATAATAATCTTTTATTTTGTCTATACAGCGCCAACATATTCCGTAGTGCACACTTACAATTCAAAGGTAAACATACAGTCATTACACATTAAAAGAGAGTACTTACAAATGAAGACCAAGGGGTGTGAGGGCCCTGCTCGTGAGGAGCTTACAATCTATTCGGGTGTATGGGTGAAACATACATGGCCAAGTTTACAATGGATCCGGCATGTTTCATAAGAATGGGTGGGGGGGGGGTGGATTTACATGATAAAATGGATCACCTGCCCCCCAGACAGTAATCTATATACAGATAAAGTGCTGTGAGTGCCCAAGTGCTTACGGGAGTCGACAGATTGTGTGTGATAGCAGTTTAGGTTTCTGGTGGGCCAGACCGAGAAGAAGTATTTTCAGGGCCCTCTTAAAACTGTGAGGGTTGTGATGTGCTGATCGCCCGCGATAGCATATTCCAGAGAATTGGTCGCACGCCTGTGGTGAATATTCTTGTAGGGCTGGGGCGGCATGGGAGGTCGGATGATATGAGAGAATGAATCTGATATCATCACAGAGCGGAGGAGCACTGGTAGGGTGCGGTAGACATGAGACAGGGAGGCAGAGTATGGGGGATGCTATGCTGCTGTGGAGAGCTTTATGGGTGAGAGTGCTGAGTTAATACTGATATTCCTGTAACTGATGGGCAACCAGTGCAGTGCCATGACACAGTAGAAGGCATACAGTATAGCGCTGTAGAGAAGACAAGCCTGGCTGCTGCATTCTGACAGTAATTGTATAGGGCAGAGTTGACAGAGAGGGAGAACCGAATAAGCAAGAGATTGCAGTAGTCATGAACGAGAAAGAAAAGACAGTTATGAATTGAGGTTTGTTCCAAAGTGAGACAAATGGACGGATTTGGCGAGAGTATTCTCTGAGTGCAGGTACAGAGCGGCTAGGTCGATTGGATAATATGGGTCATAGGTCAGATCAAATCCATAAAACCCCTATTCAGCGGGCCCTGGCTGCCTAGGAAGATAAGTGGCGTACCAGTATACAGGAAACAAAATAGCCAGGGTGGGGGGTTGGTTAGTAGATGCGGACAAGCACAAAAGAAGTTCAGTGCTTAGTGAGTAATATGTATTCAGATGGAGAGAGGACATGAAAGTCAGAGATCAGCGACAAGACAGTACACTGGCGGTTTTTTGTAGCAAGCTGGAGTTGATGTCACGGGAGGAGGTGTAAATCTGGTTGTCATCCGCATAGATATGGTACTGAAGCCAAATTAACTGATAGGTTCTGTCACAATGGGTTGGCTTGTCTACAATGAAAAGAGGACGAGGACCTAGAACGGATCCCTGAGGAACTCCCAATACGAGCAAGAGGTACTCGAGGAGACGGAGGTGAACCACAGAAAACGAGACACTGAAGGAGCGGTCAGAGAGTAGGCTACGCGAACTCAAGCGAGTAGCGGTGCTCTGGAGGGGCCAATGGGTGCTGAGCAATGCTGAGGAGAAGTTGTTGATCCACAAGTTCAAATCTGGCAGAGAGATCCAATAAAAGCAACAATGAGTAGTTACCCCTGAGATTTGCTGTTAGGTAGGTCATTTTGAGACTTTAACTAAGGCAGTTTCCGTGGAGTGTAGGTTGCGAAACTGATTGCAAGCGGATCTAAGAGAGAGTATAGCAAAAAAACAGGAGATAGCGGATTAGGGCGAGAGTAGACCAAGCGTTCCCAGGAGTTTATAGATGAACGGGCAGGTTAAATGACTGTCGTAGATATCAGCACAGGACGTCCAAGCATGAGGTCTTTTTTAGTAAAGGGGTATTGAATGCGTTTTGAAAAGTAAGAGGAACAGATCCAGTGGAGAGGAGAGAGGTTACAGATATGCAGTAAAGGGGTGTGAGAGACGAGCTGGAGAAATAGACTGACAGGTAGGATGAATTGGGGTCAGTTAGAGCAGGTGGTGGACGAGCAGACCAGGAGAAGCCTGTGACACTCTTCCTCGCTGTCGTTGGGTCAAGGGCTGCGAGTAGAATTAGACGACAGCCGAGGGAGGGACAGTATGGTTTATTTGGGGACTAGAGATATGTTTAAGAGGCCGTTCATTATTTTCAATTTTGTCTTGAAGTGAGTGGCCAAGGTCTTCAAGGCACAGAGGTCATGAACCGGACGAGGTGAAAGCCTGCGCTTTAGGCCAATGTAGGAGGGAGTGGAAGGTAGTCAAAGAGTCGGCGTTTGGGTTGATATCTGTGAGTGTGGAGATGAGGGAGTGTGAAATATACTTTTTGTTGGCGCAGATTGAAGGCAGTAGGTGATACAGTCCTGAGCATGACTTTTGTAGTGTGAGGCAAAGTCTGCAGGTAGACTTTTTGATCTTCTCCACAAGCCGCTCAGCACAACCGTGGAACATACGTGGAGGAAAAAAAACGAGTCTGAGAGGTATTGCCATCAGGCTGCGGTGTCGTCTGACTCTGTGGGTGCGGTGTGTGAGGGTGCCATCATTGTGCCAGGTGGTTTGCGAGGAGAGTTTCAATTGAACACGTTGACACCTTGTCTGGACAGGAGAGAGGAGTATTGAGGGCATTGAGACTGTATGGGACTGTGAGTTTCTGATATAATCTGAGAGCTGGATATTTTCTGTATGGATGTGGGCAGGTTTGGTCCAAGAGAAGGCTGAGATTAGCGATAATGACAGCTGAGATAAGACTGTGGTCAAGAGAGAGGCATAAGCGAGAATTAGTGGAAGTTAGAAATTGAGGCAAAGATTGACAGAAGACCCAATCCAGAGAGTTCCCATCTTGTGGTTGGGGAGTCAGTAAACTGCAAGAAGGCTCATGAGAGGAGGTTACATGAAAGAAACTGTGAGGCAGAGGAGACATGGGGTCCATCAATGGGGATGTTCTGAAATCAACCCATGCGAGAGTTGGCATTTCAGAAGAGAGGAAAGTGTGGGACTGCCAGCGCAAAATGAGATAGAATACATAGATATGAGTATATGATAGATATGGATGATAGATAGATTAGATAGATACGGAATATGTACTGGATAGTAAATGAGATAGTATGCACTATGATCATGAGATAGATGCATAGATATGGGCATAGATAGACAGTATCAGATACTGTGATAGATAGATGGAATAGATATGCGCATAAGATAATATCACTAGATATGGATAGATATGCGGATATATAGCATAGATGAGATGCGATAGATATGGGATACAGAGATAGATATACTGAGATCTGATATAGATAAGGGATATATAAGATAGATAGATATGGGATATATAGATAAATGAGATGATGCACGATAGACTAGATAGATAGCATATGATCGATATGAAGATAGATAGAATAGATAGGATAAGATAGATAGATGGATAGATATGAGATAGATAGATAGATAGATAGATATGGGATAGATAGTTGGATATGATATGGGATAAGATATGGGATATAAGAATAGATACGATGGTAGATATGGGATAGGATAGGATAATAGATAGATAGATAATAGATATGGAGATAGAATAAGGGATATATAGATATGATATGGGGATTATAATACGATATGAAGATAGATAACAATGCGGATAGAGTCTCTATAGATAGATACGATGCATGGTGCCGCTCCTCTAGCTGGTACTATCATTTTTCTTGAAGTTTTTGATAACCCACTGGTAAATTTGCAGTTGTGTCTTCCCTAGAGACCCACCGCAGACTCTGCTGAAATCACCAGATATATAAGGCATTAAGCACGATCTGCTCTGCTAACAATCGTCATTCATACTCACAAGATCTTTGGAATTATCATGTTAATTAGTTTTGCCTGGTGCCAGAATCTTACATTTTGCATCTGTGGATTCAGATTCCTTTTCTCTCCATTTGGTCTCCAATTACAAGAACTAGGCGGCAGCAGAGCAGTTTTCCTCTGATGAAGGAACTCTACACATCACACGTCAGATTATAGTTTTTATTTTGTAAATTGATTTTGTAACAAAAATCAGTTTAAACACAAACTTCAAAATTTCAGATAACAAAAAAAAGAGATGAGGAAAATATTTGTGATAGAAAATGCAACATTTTGTAGAAAAAGAGAATCAGCCTAAAAGTTAATTTGCAAGAATCAGTGACTGACATATAGAATTCCCTTTCCTACAGGTAAAATATTTGGTACAGACAAAATCCCTCTGCATATTCTGTACAGAGCCCAGTTATAATCATTGCTGCTATACATAGACCTGACGGTACCAACATCACAATATACTTTTATGGGACAACTGTAATTGTATCGACAGGTGTAACCTGAAGCTCCTGGGCCCCAGTGCAAAATCTGAATTAGGGCTCACTACCTACCATGAGCCATTGATAGTACTGATGACTTCTTATATGGAAGAGAAGCCTATGGGCATGTCCCACGGCACGCGGGTTTTCGGCCGTTTTTTCGCTGTTTGACGGTTTCAGACGCGCCTGCAAAACGCCGAAAATGAGCACAATTGTTGCTCTATGAAAACCCCGTGGCATGCAGATCCCCAAGGCACGCAAATCCGGTTTTTCACGCCCTATTCTGTTTTGCCGCACGCCCGAAAACATTGAACATGTCTCATCTCATCTGTCCGTTGCCGGAACGGAATATGAACATCTCATGGGAGGCGTGAGGGCTGTTCTCACCGCACATTGCGAGAAAAGCGTCCCCCCCGCGCCTGGGACCGGCCGCAAAACCCCCACCTTGCCATGGACTAAAGAACATGCCGCGTTTGAGTCCCTTCTAGGCACCAGGATGATTGCTAGCTCTGCATCCTCTAAAGCTAAACGCAAGGAACCAACGGTGTGGTACTTATCACATTTATTATATTCACTGGCATAGCTAGCAGGAGGGTTGGTCCAGTCCGGTGGCGGGCCCCCCCTATTAACATACCCATGCTGCATCAGCACACTTGCCAACTCTCCCTGACCAGTGAAAGAGTTGAAAAGTCTCTCATGCATCATGTACTGCGACACAGAGTCTCCGGGATCCACAATCACTGCAGGCAGGCGGCATACTGTAATCTACAGTCCGGCTCCCCATACCTCAGCATCTAGAGATGACAGAATCATATAGCCATGGTGCATTGAGGTTTTGACAAGGAGTAAACTGCAGGGTGCCCATGGGTGCCAAGGCAGCCGGAGGTCAAATAATGGGTCTGCTATGTATAGGCGCCTATTACAAACTAAGGGCTTGTCCCCGACGGCAACAGATTATTGGCTCAGGAATCTTTTTCAGGACGTTGCAGTTTTACAAACTAGTCGGAAAACCGAATGCCAAAGCCCCCCATAGACCTTAAACAGAAATAATCCATGCAGCAGTCCCCACAGGAATGGTTTTTCACTGGAACGATTTTTGACAGACCAACCGTGCGGGTCCGAAAAACTTAGAACATTTATTACTCCACAGCCCGGTTTTTCGGGCAGAACATGACAAGTGGGTGCGAAAGGGACAGATTAAATCCGCAAACCACGGTACAAACAGCCATCCACCCCTGAGTGCCCAAAAAAAATCAAACTGAAAAATACACCAAAAAAGACTAAATACTGAGTCGGGAAATCCGACCGTGTATTTGCGCGTCTTTGCTGATGTAAATGCAGACTTGCCTCAGCCCAAGTCTAATAAGCTGTCGCATAGCACATCCATATAGGTATGAGTTTCTTGTATGTACAAAGTTTAATTATGTTCTAGTGCGTGACTGGGCGCCACAGAAGACTGCAAGCGCCCCTGGTGCAGTTCGGGCGTAGCTATCAGGTGGTCGCAGAGAGTAGCAGTCCTACTAGAGGCACTCAGGCCAGCACTGAGGGGGGCCCAAAATCGTCCTTCCAAGCCACATAGGAGAGATTACCAGCATTGTAAATGGGCATCTTAACATGGGGGGCCGCTATTTCCACTTTTCGCAGCGGGCCCAATATAGCTCTTGAATTACGCCTCTGCCTGTGGGTCACTTGCATGTAGAGAGGCTGGGGCTGCTTTTCAGGGAGAAAGGAAGAGGCATGTGCGGTACGTGCTGTTATGTAGATTAGCTACTATGGGCACCAAGAATCAACTCCCCTGGAGGTCCCTAGGCATCCCAGTCAACACTGTTCTGGGGCACTGTATGGCGGTACTATTTGAGCTCTGTATAAATTTAGTTGGGCCGCTTGACTACTATTTCATACAAATCATTGTTTATGGAATCCCTAAATAAACCGAATACAGCATACAGGGGTTCAGTGAAAGTGGCATTGAAGGTATATATGTATCTGTGTCGCTCACATAGCTCGTAAAAAGAAGCGTCCCCCACCCCCCCCCAATTCAATAGTCCAGTACACCTGAGCTCCTGTCACAGGACGAACCTCTCCAGTAGAGGTGATTTTCTTCTGTTATGTATCACTGTATATTGACGACTATTATATCGACTGCGCAAACCCCAGGACTTCTCGTTGTTTCCAATGCCTGACTGCGCTCCAGTCCTGTCCATGCTGGGATAGCACACTCCTAATTGTCTCACCCTCGCAATCCTGCGACTGACCCCCACTTTCCCAAAAAACTTGCCTGCAGAAAAATCTCACTGTGCTTAGTAACGCTGGTATCAACCAAACTCTTTAGCTCATTGGCCTGATTCCAGTGTCACTTCTGTCCACGATGCTGTCTTCAGGTGACTCGATACGTATATGTTGTTGGCTGCAGAGTTTACATCCAGACATAGCTCCTTAGTATTCTGCACATCAATTTTTTTCAGCAAACACGTTATAATGGATAAACCTCGGTTCAACAGTTCTGAGATCTGACTTTTATCTGGACCACTCTGATAAACGACTAGGTTCTCATATCACTGCCGGCCCCATAATCTTCGTCTATATCATAAAAGTCAATGATACCTGATCTCTCCAGGACAAATATTGGATCAGTCGTCCTACAGAGCTCCTCGATTTCAGAAATGTCACTGGACAACTCATCCTTCCTTATTTCCAGCTTCAGTATCCGCTCTCGGAGTGAGAGCGACACCTTCTCTTCTTGCTTGGACATCACGTCCATAATTTTATCCTCTAGGTCTTCCAGTTGTCTCTTGCTGTCTTGGAACAAGGCAGCGACTCTCTCCATTTCATCTGCAACTTTTTTTCTGTTTCTGCCTTTTTCTGAGGCTTCTCGTTACTTACGAATATTTATTCTCAATTTTCTCCCCGGTTCTTTGGTGCACATTCTTTTTCGAATGAGCCTCTATACTCAACCCGTTTTTTTTTTTTTACGCTGCAGCTTCTTCCAGCTTCACCACTTGGTGTCTCTGATGTTCTCCAACCGAGCAGTAAACACAGATACAGGTTGCGTCGTCCATACAGTAATACTCAAGGACCTTCTTATGAGTAGGACACTTTGTTTTCTTGAGTAGGGTGTAGGGTTCAGTCAAGACGTGTTCTGCTGAATTGTTGTGTACCTTCACATGATCGAGGCAAAGGAAAGCTTCACACAGTAGACAACATTTAGCTGCTGCCACAGGTGAATGGATGCAGTAGGTACAACAGATCCCAGTCTCTTCTTGATCTAAATGAGTCATATGAAGACTTTCCACAATGTTGCATAAAGTTGTATTCTTCTTCCATGCAGAACGTTTCTTGAACTGTTCTCTGCACTGGGGGCAGTTATACACTCCATAGCCTTCTTTGGGTGTCTTCGTCCCACACTGCTGTTAATCTACATGTCCAGGCAGAAGTTGTGTCCGCACTATTTAGGTGCACCGGATCTTTGTAATGCTGAGAACAAATGGAGTCATCTCAGCTCTTCCATCATATTAGCCAGACGCCGATTTCCGCATTGAGATCAGAAAGACAGAGAGAGTAAACGAAACTTTTATAGCAAGTCAAATACCGTGCGGGAGTGTCGCTCATCCGTGTCAGGGATCAGGTTTACTTCCTGTTTATACCTCTGTGTACACATGTGCTGAAATAGGACTCAGGAGTACTGGTAGCATATGCAAGGTATAGGGAATATTTAACAAAGGATAAAAAAACCAATTATTTCATCCACCTTTCCTCCGCATCCTTAGCTCTCGCTGATCTTGCGTCATCTTATTTTTCCATGGCACAGTTCGTGACATTATCATCATGCCACGCAGGCAGCGTGATGACGTACCCGCGCCGCCTGTGCCGGATACTCGGGAGGGCCGCAGGCCTGTCTGCAGCTTGCCAGAGTACTCTGCGGAGCAGGGAGCGCACGCTCTCTGCTCTGCGAAAGCCTTCAGCTGTATGTGCGTCCAGAGGACACACATACAGCTGAGGAGACCGTCGGCGCTCCAGGCCCACAGCAGCGGCCGGTTCGGAAGCCACATGCAGTTTATCCGGTGCTTGTGGCCCGGATAAACACTGCCCCCCACCCCTAGTTCGACGCCCCTGGCCGCTGCCATCAAGAGTGTACGTGACTGGTTGGATTAATTACCCAGTTATTTAAGAGGGGCTTTGAATACTTTCGCTGAAAAATATAATAGTTTACAAGCATGTTAATAGTTCAGTTCTAGAGATAGGACATTGATCCAGGGATTATTCCGATTACATATTTGGAGTCGGGAAGGAATTTCCGCTAAAAATTTGTCACAATTCGCCTTCTACCTCATGGATGGGTTTTCGGCCTCCTCTTGATCAACACTGTAGGGTTAAAGGTCTCTATGGACTTGTGACTTTTACAAGCATTATCTACTATGTTACTGTGGTCCTGACAGTAATCCCAGGTTTACTATTCTACAAATTCAGTTATTTTACCATCTTATGTGTTGTTATCTTAAAGGGGTTTTGTCTATAACCAAAATGTATCACCTATCTCCCAACAATAGGAGTCCCCATCCGATTTTAATGGCGCTCGATTCAAAGTGTATGAGATCACAGTGCTTGGTTATCGGCTGACCATTCAAGAGAGATAATAAAAAGGCCAACGCATTATCGCAACTCTACGTTGCTATCATCAGGTCATTACAGCTTTAATTACTGATGACCAACTAGAGTTTTGCAATAACCGTAGTCCTTTTTTATTCTTTATAACTGAATAAATCGATAGACCAACTTTCTAACAGTAGCAGCTAATTCCTGCATACCTCGCAGCCGAGGACTGTGTGTTTTTTACATTCCTCTGTTACGCGGGAACACTTCTTCTCCTGAATGTGTGGATACTTCTCCGTGAATTTCCAGGATGCAGCCGGCTTCTGTTTTGTTGAACCTTCTGGTTCTGTTATGTTATATCTTGAGGGGTTTGTGACAGTTGTAAGCCCCCCTGTCACACTACCCAGGTGACGTGATTAATTACTCTGCACCCTTCTATTTTTTCCAAGTAAAAACAACAGAGATCACGCCTCGTTTTCCTCTTATTCTTTTTGATTCTAGCACTTTGATACAGTGACAGTTCAAGAGAGTCGCAGCAATGAAGCTGCAGTGCACATGCTCGACCGCCGTCCCATTTTGGAAATCGTATTCTCATAATCAGTAGAGGGCCCAGCAATGGGAACCCACACAAATCAAAAACTTATCACCTATCCTGTGGTAAGTCTATCTATATTGACCACTTAAAGTATTTATAGCCTATCTGCAGGATATTCCATAAATAACTGATAGATAGGGAGTCCCTCTCCGTATCCCACTGAAAGCCAACTCACTGCATTTCCTACACTGTAATGAAGAGTGGCGGGC
>JAODAL010015636.1:0-83199 GCA_025379985.1 Phyllomedusa bahiana | reverse complement strand
CACGCCTTCACCCCATCTTGGCTCGGCCTGGGGTCATTCAGCTCGAGGATCGCCGCCTTGGAAAGACATTTGGCTTCGGGACCCCCGGGTCTTCCGTTTCAATCTTCCCCCCAGCCGCTTTTGAGGCAAACTTTACAAGAGGCAACAAAACAAACAAAATAAACCTCGGCCTCTGGCCACTAACTAACATGTGTACAGGTCCCTCTCTCACATGTGAACAGGACCTAATGTCCAGTCTCACCCAAACACTTTGTCCCAGTCTCCCGCTGGGTCCCGGCTTCTTCCAAGCCTCTGTCTCCAGCTACAGTGCTGCTCCAGGTTCTGGCAGCAACCACCCCCCTGATCACCGGGACAGACAGGCTTTTTATATGCCTGGTAAATCCTGGAACCGAACCTGGCCGGGAACGTGGGGACGGCCTCCCACCCAACGCTGTGGCTGTCCCGGGAAAGGAAAACCCATCAAAAGCCGCATAGCAGCCCATACTAGTTACACATGTCAGTAACCTTTGGTTACTGACGCCAAATGGTTGCCTTCCCCCACCGAATCCAGGATTTCGGTGGCACGTCGGCAGCAGATCTCCTGCTGTTCGCCACCTAGTGGTAGAATCCTTGCGACCGTCTGAGGTCATTGGGGCCACATACTCCCCCCCCCCCCGTTTGATAAAGGCCGCAGGTCTTTCTCACCATGAACAACCTTTCCTCCGGGGACACAACACATACCCAGTGAAGCCCTCTGTCACCATTCCTATGAATCTTCATCTGTCAGGGGCAACACCACAGGTTCTCTTGTAGCCCTTTCCATACCGTTTTTGTCACCGACTTGGAGCTCTGGGTCTAAAATACCACCATAAAAAGCCAGACTTCTCCCCATCACAATGACTCTGATCCTCATTTACCACTCCTGACCTGTGATGTCAGTTACACTTACTAAAGGTGACCCAAACCATAAAATGCCCTGTAATAAAGATGTCACCACATTCTGTATGAAAGCTAGCATTGCAAAGGTCTCCACTGACAACCTCTAGGGAAGCTCGGTCATGTATATTGCCAGGTACTTCAATAATGTCTGAGGACTCCATCCTCACCTGCATCTCACTAGGGTTTAAGCACACCTTCTCCTCTGCTGTGTCTAGCAACTCACTTAACACATCAACCCGGGGTGAGATACTTCCTCAACATCTCCTGTACCCATCCCCCTGGTAGACCTCTTAGCTCCGTCAGGACTATTCCTGTGTCTGGCCCACTATCAAATGCGCCCAACAAACCAGAGTCAACCCCAAAGAACCCTGTACACTGTCTACGGACTTCTCTATTAATTGGGTATCGCTGCTAGCAACAAACATCTGAGAGGTGTTCACCCTCTCAGAAAGTTTACAGTGAACATGCTCAGTAACATCACCAACCTCATCACCTATGTCAGGATTTGCCTGCTCAGACCGGGCAGTCAGGAGCACATCCCTCTGCTCTGTGGCACCTCCAACATGGCTCCTCCTGGTGGTCGGTGGTAGCAGGCCGTGCTGATCCAGATGGTTGCCCACGGCAACGGCAGGACACAGGTCCCTCAGCAACACCCCTCTCTCCCGAAGTAGACTCCTTTGGTGGACGACACGGCCTCCTGGTCACAGGACCCCCGCTCAAGCAGTCATCAGATTGGTTGCTGTAGCAACGGCTTTCCCCACTTTTGGTTTTGCATCCTCCTGCATACAAACAGTCCTTGTTAACCCCAGACTTTCCAAAAAACCCCATCTTCAGTTTGGGGTAGTCTCTTGTGTCTTGCACAGACCAATTTACAGTACACCCTCTGGGTTTTTGCCAGTTTTGAATTTGGGGCCAGAACAATCTGCCCACTGCTCTGGAGGTAGCCTCTCGCTTACTGCCCACCCGCTCAAAAAGCAGCGAGGAAGACCTCCACATCTTCCCTTGCGGTCATCTTCCACATTCTCTCTGTACAGCAGTCGGGGTCTCACATCATCTTGTGCAGTCTCCTTTTGGGGACAAAACCTCTCTTTTGGTCTTCAGCTGTGCCTGGAGCCTTTTCTTTTCCTCCGCATGGTGGGGCCCTCAGCTGCTCAGACTCCTTCATGGACTGCTTCAGCTGGGCAAGGAGTTCCTCCATGGGCCAACCAAAAAAATTTCAACCAACAGCAACAGTCTCTCTTTAAGCAGCCACCAATTTTAGGCTTTGGCCCTTTAAATCTCGCTGTGGCAAGACGTCACCTGCACCACTTCAGGGACAACTTTGGTGCCAAACTGCGCCAACTCAATTGTGCCAATTATGCCCACGGCATCCTCCACCAATTGTAAAACCTCACACGCCTTCAGCCGCCATCTTGCTCGGCCTGGGGTCATTCAGCTCGCGGATCGCCGTCCTTGGTAAGACAGTGGCTTTTCTGACCCCGGTCTCCGTTTAACTTGGCCTCAGCCGCTTTATTGAGGCACAGACATTACAAGCAGGCAACAAAACAAAAAAAATAAACCTCGGCCGTCTGGCCATTAAACTACACATGTGTAACAGAGTCCCTCTCTCAAAATGTGAACAGGACCTAATGTCCAGTCTCACCAAACACTTTGTCCCAGTCTCCCGCTGGGTCCCGGCTTCTTCCAAGCCTCTGGGGAGCCAGAGCCTCTGTCCCCAGCCCAGTGCTGCTCCGGGTTTTCTGGAGAAACCCCACCCCCTGATCAACCTGGACAGACAGGCTTTTTATATGCCTGGTAAATTTCCTAAAACCGAACCTGGCCTGGAACGTGGGGACGGCCTCCCACCCAACGCTGTGGCTGTCCCGGGAAAGGCAACCCATCAAAAGCCGCATAGCAGCCATACTAGTTACACATGTCAGTAACCTTTGGTTACTGACGCCAAATGGTTGCCTTCCCCCACCGAATCCAGGATTTCGGTGGCACGTCGGCAGCAGATCTCCTGCTGTTCGCCACCTAGTGGTAGAATCCTGCGACCGTCTGAGGTCAGTCGGCCACACCCTATTGACCATAATGGGATCTGTTGCTTTTCATCATGGTCTCTGTCCTTCAACACGGCAAAATGGTACAGCATGCTACACTATTTTTTCTGACTTTTTTAAATGAAATCTAAAACAGAGGCTCTTAGGCTAGGGACACACAGCATAGGACAAAAAACTCGTCAAAAACCGAACTTAAAAATAGCTTTGAACCTGAGTATTTTGTCAGTTTTTTGTCCAAAGCAACTGGGTTTCCGACAAGTTTTTTTGGTGGTTTTTATTTTTTTGTTGAGATCTTTATCATAGTTTTTCAGGCAGTTTTTCATGCAGTCTATGTGAAAAGTTCTCCGTCAGATTTTCAGAGATTTTCAAATGCTGAAAAAACACTGAAAATCTGCCAGAAAACCTGTGCTATTTAGACATAGCCATAGACTTCAATAGGCAGATTTTACAACCTCCAGCTCTGAAAACTGACCAGAAAAAAAAAGACCTATGTAGACTGCCGCTCGTTTTTGTATTGAAGTTTATGTGAAAAGTTCTCCGGCAGATTTTCAGAGGTTTCTAAATACTAAAAACCACCGAAAATAGGAAGAAAGACCTGTGCTGTGTAGACCTAGCCTTAGTGTTACATCCAAAGTTGATGGGAATGCAGCCTTAGAACACTATGACTATAACTGTCATAGAGGTCAATCAAAAGCATCCTTAAATAGTGCACCTAAGATCTTGATTGGGCACACACTGGACCCTCAACAGGTAAGTTCATTAAAGTAATTCACAGACTGAGAGTTTGGTAACATTTCAGTAAACTGAAAAAAGAGGAAAAAAGTAAATGCATGGACTACCCTTTTAGTAATCTCAGACTTGAGAAAGTAAATTGTTTTAAGTTGCAGTCAGTTGGAGGTTATAGAAGTATTAATATGAGATTATTTGCATTAATTATACTATAGAGCTAAATAATTTTATAGTAGAGATTTATAATTTCATCTTTTGTATTTAAATCGGAGGTCTTAGTGGGTGAAATGCTAACATAAGCCTAGTGCCTGTAGAAACGTGCTAATTTGTTGTGAAAGTCACAAATAGTTTTAATGTAGGTTAAGTGTTTCCTCAATTTTCCCCCCCCAAAAGATGTGACAAATGACATTTATAAAGAGTCTGAAGCTCAAGTGTATCCGACAGGTGACATGTTGCCCATTGTAAAAATTTCCTGTAACCTTTTTTTTTTAAAAAAAGGGAAAAAAGCAGATTTCTTGAGATGTGATTGCCTAAGAGACAAAAATCATCTTGTAATGAACAAATGGAAAAATTTTAATAGGGGCCCAAACCCTTTTTTAAACCCCCTTAAAAATAAACCGGGCCCTGAAAAGTATAGGTTGTAGAATAAAAATTACATTTTTACCCCCTTTTTTAAAGGGGTTTTTCATTTCATTGATTAGTTTTAAAAAACATGAACCCAAACAGTAAATAAAGATTTTTTCCCAAATACTTGCTTGTTAAATTATTTTTCTCTCTTTCGAGTTAGAAAGCAAAATTTATCGTGTTTTTGCAGAAAAGCTCCCTTTAGTTCCCGGGCCCATCTTCTCCTCTAAAAGGGCTGAAAAAGTGGCTGGGATGGCGGGGTTACTCTCTGCTTTTTTTCCCTTATTTTGAAAACAAGACCCATGTTCACATTACTTATGAAAAGTTTTTAAACCCTTTCAGGCATTTTACCCTTTGTGCCCCCAAATTAAAAATTTAAAACCTCCTTACACTCATTTTAACTTTTTTTGGGTTTAAAGCATAAAAAAGATAGGGCCAATCACGGTTTATGCCCCCAACTCAAAAGGCCTAAACGGATATGGAAGTTTCATGGGAACCCTTTATTTTGTGGCTCTTTTTAAAAACAGTAGGGTAAGAAAATACTTTTTAAAGGGGTTAATATCTTTTGCCCAAAACCTTTTTTGCTTTAATTATGGAGTTTTTTTTAAATTTTCATGGGGTTAGAAAAGCCAATTTAAAATATATTTTTGTTTCCCCTTGGGTGTTGTCATGGGTCGGGGGGCTGCAGCCCCCCGCGGCCTTTTTCCCCCTGCGCTTACGGGGCCCGGGCCCCCCGGGTTGTCTTTTTTCTTGCCTTTTGTTTTTTTTGGGCCTAGAAACAGGAAACCCCGTACTCACCAGCCCCGCCCCTGTGCTTCCTCCGTTGGTTTCTGACGCCGCTCCCGGCGCGTCCCGCTGCTTGGGGGCGGGGTGCGACGGTTGGTCTGGTTTTTAAAGGGGCTAGCGGGGTTCGGAAAATTTCCCAAATCCCCGGCCGCTGCCCCTATTTATTGTTGCATCATTGGGGTTTTATGTTTGGAGTCCCTTGGGTCTGTATTCGGAGCCCTTTTTTGGTTTTCCCTGTGGACCAGTCCGCTTTGTTACATTTCCTGACCTTGCCTTTTTGGCCACCTCCCCTTTGCCCACCGGGCCTGTCTCTGCCAAACGAAACCACTCCCGGCCGGGCCCTGAACCCCTGCCTTGTCCCCGACTACTCTTCCGGATTTCGATTCTGTCCCACGCATTCCCCGGGGGTCACGCCCAGCAGGGTCCAACCCCCGCTTTTGCGGCGGGGGCCCTATTGGTGAACCCCCGGGGGCCCTATTTTGGGACTAAAGATCCCCGGCGGGGTTTTTAACTTTCATCGCTTCCGGGGGGTCCAGCGAATCCCACCCTTTGCTTTAAAGGGGGGTTTTGTTTTTTAGGGCTGAAATGTCCACGGGAAAAACAAAGCAAAAGGCAGACCCCCAAACTTTCTTAAGAAAGAAAACATAAAAAAAATGTTGTACATTAAAAATCGGAAAATAACAGCCCAAAAATTAGTATATTTTTTTTGCAAATTTAAAATTTTAAGGTAAACTGTGTTAAACTTGTAGGGGGAAATTTGCAAAGAAAAATTTTAAATAACAAAAAAATTGGGCCTATGTAAACCCCTTTGGGAAACGAAAAAAAATATTTTTATTAAAACTAAAAAAAAATTGAAGGAAATTAAGGAAATGGAAATTTTACCCTCCCTAAAATATTAAAACAATGAAAACCTTTGTTCTATACCTTTTAAAAAAATTTAAAAATTTTTATTTAAAATTTTTTTCCCTTTGAAAAAACAAAAAAAAATTTTAAAAAAGGGGAAAAAAAAAAGGTTAATAAAAAAAAAAAAAAAAAAGGAAAAAACCAAAACCCAAAAAACAGAACAAAAATCCCACAAAACCTTTTTTGTTTTAAAAAAAAAGGGAAAAAAATTTTGAAAAAAAAAACAAAAACAAAAAATTAAAAAAAAAAATAATGAATTTGACAGTAAAAACCCCCAAAAACCCAAAAAACAAATACAAATAAAAAATAAAAACCAAAATAAAAACATTCAAAATTAGATTAAAAAAGGTCAGCGGGCCCAAGAATGGAGGGGAAACCCTGACACACATTTTGCAAGGGATTTTTTTTTCCAATTTGGTTTATACCTTTTTTTATTTTTTTTGTTTTTTTTGGGTTTGGGTTGTTTTAAAAATTTTTTTTTAAAAGTATAATTTTTTTTATTTTTTTTGGTTTTTTGGAAATACTTTTTTCCCGATGTTGTTTTACAAAAAATTGGGGGGTCATATGTTTTAATTTTTCCTCCCCTTCTGGGGCCTTTTCAGACCTCCCATATTCAGGGAATAAAGGCCCCAACTCCGGGAAACACTGCATTAGTTTTTAAAAGTCTTTTGAAGGTGGTGAAGTGCGAAAAAACCAAAAGGGGGCAGCCACCCCCCCAATTGCACATCCCTAAAATTGGGTTTTTAAACATTTCCTCCCCCTTTAAAAGGGGTTTTTAATTTTAATGAACTTTAAACTGGTAGCTGGTGCCTTAACCCCCTTTGAAGGGGGGAAAAGGGTCGGAACAACCCCGGCCCTTTTAAGAGAGGGGGAAAACGTCAGTGTAAGAACCCCCTGTTTTTTTGAGGTTCCCCTTTGAAGTTTTGGGGGGTGGGTTTTTAAGCATTTTTTTGACCCAAAAAAATGGAAAAAGAACCCCCCAAAAATTTTTCAATGTTTTCCAAAAAGTAGCAGAATGTTTTTTTCAAAAAATTCCCTTTTTGTGCCTTTTGGTTTAGTTTTTTATTTGGGATAGGTGTGTCTCGATATGGAATTGTTTTTTTATATTGTTCCCCACCCCAATTTTTTTTTTTTTGGGGGGGCCCCCTTGTCTTTTTAAAAAAAATATATATTTTTTTGGGGATGTGAAAACCCCAAAACCCCGTTTTTATTCTTTTGGAAAACCCATGCTCCCAGCATTATACATGTTTTTATTTTATTGTCATTAGGAAAAAATAACTATTTGTTATCAATAGCTTTCTAAAGAACTGTTGATAGGTACTCTATTAAAGCTCAATATAACTTGGAGGTTGTACAGAGTCCTAATAAACCCAGTCCCTTTTCGGACCAAAAGGGTTTAAGGACACATTCCCATCGACAAATTAAACCTTTTCCCCCCTCAAGGGGGGGGCCACCAGCACTAACAAAATTTTTAAAAAAAGTCAAAAGTCCCCACTTATTTAAAGACTGTTGAGGAAAGGTAAACCCGAAAGGGGAACATATTGAGAAATTTAAAAAAGCAAGCAAAAACTTGTTTTGGCAATTAAAGTTTTTTAAATGTCTCAGTGGACCCGTCCTTGCTGTGTAGACTGGGTCAGAAAATTAAGTCTGTAAACCACGGCAATTAAGATTGCCACATGGTTTTGGATTTCTTTTTCCCTCTATTCCCTTCCCAGCAGTGCCCCCAAAAAACTGTTTTCTACCCCTTTTCCAAAGGAATAAAAAAAGTAAAAAAATGAACCCACACTTTAGTTTATTTATGCCCTATTTATGTCCCTGTAAAAAAAAAATAAAATTTTATAGGCTTATGCAAATTTCAAATGGTTGGAAACCCCAAACTTTGTTTTTCAGCACATTTTATTTTGCTATGCAAAAATGGCCCATGTTTGTTTCAGTTTAGCGGGTTCCCCAGTTTCTTTTGGGCTAGTTTTTTGAAATGAATCTTTGCCCAAGATTTTTTTTGGCAAAGAGCTTTTTTTGGGTATAACGATTTTTTTTAGGGTGTTGCAAGAAACATTTCTACTTAGATTAGATCTTACTGAAACTGAATGCTGAGCTCCAAAGGCATAAAAAATTGTAAATTTTTGGGGAAATTGTTTTAAGGGAATTTTTTTCCCTCACCTTTTGCTTTTTACAGAGCCCCCCAGCCAGATTAAAAATTTCCTGGTCAGGCTGTGGCTGTTCTACAAGAGTGATTGCTCTTTCTTTCTGATCCTGTTACAGAGACATGAGTGCAGAACTTTTGTTAATTGTAGAGAACAAGGCAAACATCCCCTTAAAAAGGGGTTTAAAAAGCTCTCAGTAAAAAAATATAAAAAGCTGCGAAAATTTGGGAAATTTTTCCTGGGAAATTTGCCATGGGTTAATCGGGAAACTCTTGTTTTATTATTATTTTTAAACATTTAGGAAAAGGTTTAAAAAAAAAATAAAAAAAGTTTTTATTACCAAATACTTTGTTTCTGATTTAGCTTCTCTTCCCAAATTTTTGGAGTAGATTTATCTCGTGCTTTTGCAAAAAGCCCCCCCAGGTTACGGGCCCAAACCCTCGCTCTACTATCACGGGCCCAAAAAAACTTTAGTCGGCATGTTTACCTTTCCGACCCCCTGCTTTACCCTTTTAAAAGTAGATTTGGGGTTTGGCCATTTAAACTAGGGAAGCTTGTGTACAAAAAGCAAAGAAAAGATCTACCCCCAATTTTTAAGAAAAGAAAAAATTAAAAAAAAAAGCAATGTTTTTGGTAATAATCTTTTTTACTTTTTGTTTTACCTTTGCCTACATGTTTAACGATAATCAATAAAACAAGAGTACCCCTTTAACTATGGCAATTGCCCAGAATTCTGGCATAAGTTGCAGCAAAAAACTGGTTGACTTTACTTTTGTCATGTACTTTAAATGAAAATGGGGCACGGCTTCACTAAAAGTTAGACCACATAAACTTAAACGTAAAATCTAAAAAATGCATTACATTTATCACAGTGGCTCATTCTGTTTGATAAATTTGGTGCATCTTTAGATTGGTCTAGTTTTAGGACCAACTATTAGTAATTGTACTTTATAAAAATATTGGCACAGTTTTGCCACAAGGTGTTGCATTGTGGCAATATCCCTTTTTCACAAATCCAGCCACATTTTCCAGAAAGCCTCATCCTATGTTGGAGAGGTTGCAAAATGTGTCTAATGCCCAAAATAAATGTGTTTGCAACATACAGCAACATGCTGTGGCAAAAATGTGCATAAAAACATTTTTGTGTAAAAAGTACAACTAATAGTTGACACATTTTACAACATTACTGTGGGGCATTATACACAAGAAATAAACCAAGATTGTGCTGTAATTATTGACGTGAACTACGGCAAATAATAAATGGTTTAAAGTGAAACTGTGGTTCGAGCAAAAAAGGATAGGATACATTGATTACTGCACAAGTACAAAGTATCTCATAAATGCCATGAACATTGTTATTTTAGATTGTCAGATGATAGATGTCAAACTGTATCGATGTTTCGGCTATGTACCTTTATCAAATGACATCTTAATATAGCAGTCCAAAGAATGAGATGTAAATGCCTGCTGTCTATGGATATCTGTGGACATCAGTCCTATAACTTCTAATCTCTCTAGCACTACCTTGGCTATCTAGTTTGGTGACTACAAAGCCTTTGTATTTTCTCCTTTATTTGGCCGTGGCATACATCTGTTATTTCCTTACTTACTCTATTTACATCTCATTCTTTGTGCCCCGGATAAAACTGCCGGTGCCCTAAACATCACTGGGTTCCAGGGCGCCGCTGTGAGCTTGGAGCGCCGACGGTCTCTTCAACTGTATGTGTGTCCTCTGGACGCACATACAGTTGAGTACTTCCGCAGAGCAGAGAGCGAGCGCTCCCTGGAGTACTCCGTTGAGCCACGAGCAGGTTTGCGGCCCTCTGAAATATCTGGCACAGGCAGCGTGAGAACATCTTCACGCTGCCTGTGCCAGGAAGAGGAGAGAGACCAGAGGGAGCTTCAGGGAGTGGGGCAAAGGTGAGTACTGTTAGTTTTTTATTTTTAATATGCTCTATTACCTACCTTCACATACAGGGGGACCTATTACCTACTTATCTATACTGGGGGCCCATTACCTACCTATACAGTATGTACTGGGGACCCATTACCTACCTATGTATACTGGGGGCACATTACCTACCTATATGTATTGGGGGCCCATTATCTACCTAGTTACGGGGGGCCCCCACTACCTATCTATATATACCGGGGGGGCCCATTATTTCCTAATATACCTTTGGGGGCCCTTTTTTCCTACAATTTATAATTGGGCCCTATTACCTACCTAGATATACTGGGGTCCCTATTACCTACTTTTGTAGGGGGCCCCTTTTTCCCTACTTAATGTACTGGGGGCCTTTAAATACCCTCTTTATTTTTGGGGCCCTATTCCTACTTAAAATACTGGGTCCCAATTACCTACATTTTAAACTGGGGCTTTAAACCTACCTAAAAGGGGGGTATTCCCTTTTAAAATACTTGGGACCCTATTACTATCTACTGTACTGGGGGGCCCTTTTTAAACCTATCTTTTAACTGGGGGGCCCTATTTCTATTATTGGGGGTCCATTAACTATCTATATATACTGGAGGCCTT
Organism: Phyllomedusa bahiana; assembly: GCA_025379985.1. NCBI lineage: Eukaryota > Metazoa > Chordata > Amphibia > Anura > Hylidae > Phyllomedusa > Phyllomedusa bahiana. The sequence goes on along the minus strand of JAODAL010015636.1, from coordinate 72,517 downwards.
GGGTGGTGTATAAAATGCTGTGTGAACGCAGCCCTACTGAGCAACACTGAACACAAAGACCCCGGGACCCGGATGTTTTAGGACCCTAGCAACGCCCCTGGCAATGGGGAAGAGGTTTTTCCACTTTAAAAGTCTCCTCAATCTTAAAGGGGGGGAAAGGTGGGGGGGGAATTTTCCTTTTTTCACAACCTTTTTCTGTTCACAAAAACAAATACAAAGGTTTTTAAGGGAAAAGGGTATGTTTGCTAAAAGCACAACATTGTTCTTAAAAGAAAATTTTTAAAATTTTTTTTCTTTGTCTTGTTTACAGAAACCAGAATGTTAGGGCCCAAAGGGCAAAGATCTTTTTAAAAGAAGATGTCACCTTATATCATTTAATAAAGGCACTAGAGTGACAGCCGTTACTACACATGACTTCTTATAGAGGAAAAAATAAAGACAAGATAAAAGCTATGTGCTATCCTATAAAGCAAAAAAAAAAAAAAAAAAAACATTTTGGGAAATAGTGAGCAGATGTAAAAAATGCCCAGAAACATCCCAGAACAATTAACGACATTTTAAAAATATACGCAAAAACTATTTATCTTCATAAAAGCATTGTGACATTAATCAAAAGCAAATAAATATAAATTCTTGAAACATAGGCATCTAAGAAACTGTTAAAAGCATTCATAAAATTTGTAGTTGTTGAACCCTTTGTCGGTATTTTCAATAATAAAAAAAAAAGCAACTCAGTCAACAAGACTTTGGATGATGAACAAAAACTGATATTTATTTTGCATAATTATATCGCTTATGATAAACATATGACAAGTCTAGCACATACTGCAAACAGCAAATTGCATAAAGCCCTTTCTGGAATAATACAGTTTATTTTAAGTTATCCATGTACATATAAAATATATACACAGTGACTGTCTGAAAAGCAGAAAAGATCATTTATACTGATGCGCAAAAGGATAATAATATTTTGAACTGATGATCTTCAAGCTCCATATCTCCCCATCCACTACAGCTTTAAATGTGAAACTGTCATCATTTTATAGACAATCATCTTGGCCATCTCATACATAGATTTGAATTGCAACTATTTAGCAGGTGTTTAGTTTGCAGATTCTTGTCATGTAACTTCATTGTTACTGCTTTGCTTCTGCTGGTGAAACAATCTTTTTATTCTTGTATACTAAAATTACAATCTGTTCTCATATTCCCTATTAGGTCAGTGTGTCAAGCGAACAGTGTTGGACTGGCCCACCAGAGGTTCGGTGGATCCTCCAGTAGGCCCAGGGTCTGACACAGCGGGGCCCGCCTGGTCCCCTTGAAACAGAGGTCTCTCCGCGGCCCTGCAATGCTGAGCTGGGCAGCAACGCAGTGACGTGAGCTCATGGTGCCACTGCCTCCCCTCATTAGTGACGGCTGTTTGGGAACGTCCCGGTGCTGGCGGCGCCAGTGTCGGGCTGAAGAGGAACGCGCTGGCGGCGCCAGTGTCGGGCTGAAGAGGAATGCGCTCGGCTGGGAAAGAGGTAAGGTGAGTATAATTGTTATTATTTTTAATGTCATTTACCTGCCTGAGGGGGCCTATCTATATACCTGCTGTGCTGAGGGGACATATATACTAGACTGAAGGGAGCTATATACCTGAATGAGAGGGGCTATATATACCTGAATGAGGGGGGCTATATATACCTGATTGAAGGGGGCTATATATACCTGCCTGAGGGGCTTATCTATATACCTGCCTTACTGAGGGGGGGCTGTATACACATGACTGAGGGAGCTATAAAAACCTGACTGAGGGGGCCTATCTATATACCTGCCTTACTGAGGGGGCTTTATATATCTGACTGAAGGGGCCTATCTATATACCTGACTGAGGGGGCTATATATATCTGACTGAAGGGGCCTATCTATATACCTGACTGAGAGGGGCTATATATACCTGACTGAGGGGGGCTATATAAACCTGAATGAGGGTGGCTATATATACCTGCCTGAGGGGGGCCTATCTATATACCTGCCTTACTGAGAGAATATATGCACACACCTGTCTGAGGGGACCTATAGAGCTTCCAATCTGATGAGGGGAGCTATAGAGCTACCTAACTGAGGGGACTTATATACTTATATATAAGGAGTTGTTGGAAAAGTGAGGATTCTAAGATATTTGTGTCTAAATCTGTAGGGCCCAGTGTTGGCCAGGAGAAGTCAGCATGAAGGTGAGGACCAAATGAAGAAGAAAAGGGAATATGAATGACTCAGAGAAACTTCACCTGTGAGTCACTAAATGTAGCTGCACTGTAATCACTTATATGTGTGCAAGGTGTAATGGTTTATATTCAGAAATGGAATGGCAGTAGTATTCAGTCTCTAGATAGTAGTGACATGTGGCTGGTGAGAAGTATGTTTTCATACTAGGGCGGTGAAATGTGGTCAGGTGTTGTGGATTCATAATAGTGGTAATATTGGCCCGGGTTTTTCTTTTTTTATTCAGTCATTATGTGGTGGTGATATTTGGTCATAGCGTTGTGTATTCATTTACTGGGGGGTGTATGAGTTTAGGCTTTAACTCAGTCACTATCTGAGAGTGATAAAGGTATGGGTTGGGGCATTATTCAGTCACATGTGGGGGAAATAGAGATTAGGTTGGCAGCTTATTCACCCTTTGGGGGGGTAAATGGGTTATGGTGTGGGGGCATTATTAAATTTACTAGGGGGGGGAATATGGCATGATGTATGGTATTATTCAGTCACTATGGGGTGGGGAATGTGTTCAGGTGGGTGGTTTTATTAATCACAGTGTGTGATAAGGGTCATGATGTATGAATTTGGGTTTTAAAATTTTTGGGGTAATTTTACCCTTTTTGATTCTGTTTTATTTAGTAACTTACATCATTTTTTTAAGTTTTTAAAATATAAATACTTTGTTTATTTTTTGTAATTTTTTTTTATATAACATGTGTTAGTTGGGGAGGGGGACATCTATCTTTAAACTTTTATGTTCTCCTCCGGTGTCCTGCTGCAATTATGTGAGGGAGAGTCAGAAGCCACAGGACCGCATCTTAATTACAACTTATCACTAGTGTTGAGCGATTTTTATCGACAAAGTTTTTTAACGCAAAGTTTTTATGGTGAACGAAATTTCCAGATAAAGCATAATTTAAGGTTTAAAAACGAGCACATCTATTAAGACACGCCTTTTCGGGCTTTCCCGTAAATTTTGGGGGGCCAGCAAATGAAATTTCAGAATGAGCGGTGAGAGTGTGTGCGACGTCATGACTGGGGGTGTATGGTTTCGTTTGGCTGGAAAAATCAATGACCTGTTTTTCATAGAACACGTTTCCTGTTTCAGCCTCAGTTCTCAAACTCCAAGGATAGGGCCTTCGCTCGCCGTGGCCAAACAGCTCCGAAATTTTGTCTATTTCTCACAGGAAACCCTACTTTCTGTGACCTTTTCCAATTTTTTATATTAAGATTGAAGATTTTATGTATTTCTAGAGAATTTTAAAGCAGCATCTACCGCTGAAATTCACGGCGGGGAGCAGGGGGGGGGCCCCCCGGGCGAACACAGACAAGCTCTATCTATAAAGAAACCCGGATAAAGTTCACCAAGACTTAGTTAGACATTGTAAGGAATATCTTTATTATAAACAGTTTGCAATTGAAAATATTTCCTGGATATTGGGGAGCCTGAACTTATATTGGATACACATCATTTCTAGTAACTGCAGGTCTCTTGTTAGGGGCAAAACTCCACTTTTATTATCAGTATACATTTCAGATATGTGTTCATTTTAATTTTACCCATTACACCTGTGACTGTTTGATATATCCACCTTGCAGTTAAATTACAATCCAGCAATCTTGTAGTCAGCCAGGGTTTTTTGTTGCCAAAAATACCGTGTATCGTACAAAACACACAGTTACGTGTTTTTTGACTTTTGCGCACCCAGCATTGTTTTATTGACGCAGCATCTACGTAAAATCTTAAACAGCAATTCTATATTCACCACAGGTGAATTGAAAGGTGCAAAAAATACCGTGTATCATACGAAAACATAACAGTTACGTGTTTTTTGACTTTTGCACACCCAGCATTGTTCATTGACGCAGCATCCACGTAAAAACTTAAAACAGCAAATTTTATATTCACCACAGGTGAATTGAAAGGTGCAAAAAATACCGTTTATTATACCAAAACATAACAGTTTTCGTGTTTTTTGACTTTGCACACCCAGGTTTGTTTCATTGACGCAGCCATCCACCCTAAATCTTAAAACAGCAATTCTATATTCACCACAGTGAATTGAAAGGTGCAAAAAAAACCGTGTATCCCTACGAAAACAAACAGTTACGTGTTTTTTGACTTTTGCACACCCACATTGTTCATTGACGCAGCATCCACGTAAATCTTAAAACAGCAATTTAAAATTCACCACAGGTGAATTGAAAGGTCCCAAAAAATAAATTTTAAATTAAAACCCAAAACATAAATTTAACTTTTTTTTTTTACTTTTGCGCACCCAGCTTTGTTCATTGACACAGAAACCTTTAAAACTTAAAAAACAGCAATTCTATTTTCCCACCACAGGGAATTGAAAGGTGAAAAAAAACCCGGGTTTAAAATTATTCCCCAAAACAAAACATTTACGTGTTTTTTTGACTTTTGCACACCCAGAAATTGTTAAATTGAAAACAGCATCCATGAAAATCTTAAAAACCCCAAAAATTTTCCTATATTCACCACAGGGGGAATTTTAAAAAGGTCCCCCCAAAAATCCGTGTAAAAAACGAAAACATAACATTTTTACGTGTTTTTTGACTTTTGCACACCCGGGCCTTGTTCATTGACCAGCATCCCCCGTAAACCCTTAAAAAAAGCAATTCTATATTCACCATGGGTAAAATTTGAAAGGGGGCAAAAAATACCGTGAATCATACGAAAAAAAATAACAGTTACGTTTTTTTTTGACTTTTGCACCCCCCCCAAAAGCAATTTTGTTCATTAAACGCAGCTCCCCACGTAAATCTTAAAACAGCAATTCTATATTCCCACGGGTGAATTAAAAGGGTGAAAAAAAAAACCCTTTTTTAATTTATACCAAAACAAAAACATTTACGTGTTTTTTGACTTTTGCGCACCCAGCATTTTTTCTTTTGCCCGCAGCACCCCCAGGGTAAATCTTAAAACAAAATTTCTTATTCCCCCACAGGGAATTAAAAGGGTGCAAAAAAAAAACCTTTTTTTTAAATCCCCAAAACATAACAGTTTACATTTTTTTTTGATTTTTTGCCACCCAGCTTTTTTCCAATTGACGCGGGCTTCCACGAAAATTTTAAAACAGCAGTTCTATAGTCACCACAGGTGAATTTGAAAGGGGCAAAAAATCCCCTTTAAAATTAAAAGAAAAACAAACAGATACGAAAAAACAGACCCCCCCTTTTTTCCGGCCCCTATTTTTAATTTCGGGGGGGTCAGCCCTTTTTAAAATGGTCATACGCGGTCCAGGACAGGTATATCAATGTCCATTTTAAAAAAAAAAGGTTTTGGAAAAGACTCCTTTTTGGGGGCACTTTTTAAATCGGGGGTAAAAGGCGGGTTTTGGGGCCCAAAATTGCTGTTTTCCAGACGGGGATTTCAATGTCCATTTAAAAAGAAACAATAAAAGGTTCAAATAAAATATTTGGCCTTTTTGAAAACTTTTTTAATTTGTGGGGGGAAAGGCATGATAAGGGTCGGGCGTGGTACAAGACGGGGGGAAAAGTAATGGTCTTGATTTTTTTCTGTAAACTTTTATAACCAAAGGTGTTGCCTAAGATGTAAAACAATCCTTTTTACTGTTTTTGAGAAAAATTTTCCCAGCTTCTCCAGCCTTGTTTGGGTGAAAAAATGAAGGAATTGTTGCTCTCCCCATAGATTTAAGGGTAACCCGCTCAAATCGAGGGGCTCCTTATCGAAAAACCTAATCGATAGCGACCGCCCAATCGACTATCGTTTCGATCTCATAGCCAACCAATCGCCCCAACACTAATTATCAAAACAGTCTGTATAAGTTGAAAACGAGAATGGGCCCCCCGGGGGGGAAAATTGCAAGGTGGAGAAAACCGGGGCAAAGTGGGCCCAAGGCACCCCACCCCTTACACTTCAAGTAAAAGGGCCCACGGTTAAAAATTGAAGAGCAGCCATGAAAAGTTTTCCCCAAGAAAGGAGAATGCAAGCAAAATTGGGATAGCGGTCTCTCAGCAAAAAAAATTGCCTAACGCATAAATTTTGGGGCCATGACAGCTGGAAAAAATATGAAATAAAGGGTCCGTCCATCCTTTCCCAAAATTTTAAGGTGGACACCCAGTAAAACAAGTGGGGCCTCATCACAATCTGCCCATTTTTTGGCAACAAAAAACCCTTGGGCAGTAAAGGTGGCCGACTGCTTCAAAATATTGAATTATAAAAATTTTAAAAATACAACCCAACCAAATATTGAAAAATTACACGGGCTGGAATGGGGGCCCAAAAAAAGGGTAAAAGAACCCTTGACTTCAAAATATTAAATAAAAACTTTTGTCTTGAGTCTGCAAAAAAAGTACAAAAAGGGGGACAGAGAAAACGGAAAATGGATGACTTTGGAGCAATAAAAGAAGTAAATAGACGGGCTCTAAAGGGGATGCAAATTTTCGGGGAAAATAAAGGGGGAAAAGTGGGCAAACAAAATCGAGAAATTGAAAGAACGTCAAGTTCGGGGGAGGAAGCCTGTTTGAAAAATTGATGTTTTTTTCACAGATAAAGAATTTTGGAAAATTTTGGACTAGTTTGAGGGTTTGATCTATATCTGAGTATCCAACAAGATAAATTTTACTTTTAAAAATTTCAAAACGGGGTTATAAAAAAGGAACGACATAGTGTCAGAAAGGACAAAGACCCAAACATTTTGCAAAAAGGGAAAAGAAATGTTTTCAATGAAAATGAAGTAAGTTGCTGGGATCGGCCCTTACAGTCCCAAACTTCAACCCTTTTAAACTTTTGGGGCGTACCCAAGTAAATTTAAAACAATATGGCCCCAAACGCGGGAAAAATTTGGGTAGAAAGCCTGAGATCAATGGATGGGGGCCCATTTTTTGAACCCAAGGGATAAAAATTTATTTTAGTTTTAAACGGGGCTGTTAAAAAAAATTTTAAGGGGTTGAAAAAAAAAATCTAATTTTAAAAAAAAATTTTAAAAAAAAATTAAAATATACCCTTTAACATATTACAAAAAAAGTTTAAAAGAAATTATTTAGAATAACCAAGTGCAAGAAAGCGTTAAAAGGGGGGTTAAAAAACCTGTACATACTAAAAAAACTAAAAAAGTGCGGGTCAGGAAGGGGGGAAAAAGGAGAGAAACCTTTCGGAACGGGTTTAAAGGGAAAGGGGAAATGCATTGCGGGTAAACATGAAAATTTTTTTTCCCCATTTTCTTAATGCAAAAATGGGTAAAGAAACAGCCTGTGGTTGGGCCCAAAGGTTTTTTTGAAAAAGCTCCCTTATACTTGTGAATAACGGGCCCTTTGTTTAAGAAGAAAAAAAATTTTGGGGAAAAAAAATTTAAATCAAAAACGGGGATAAAACCCCTCGGACCCAAAAGGGGAAAGGGGGCCCAAAAGTTAATGAATAAACCCATATAAAAAATTTATAAAAAAAAAACACACAGGGAAAATAAGTTTTTTCATCCCTCGGCGATTTTGCTAGTTTTTGCCCGGGCAAAGTGGAGAGTCCTGTAATTTTAAATCGAAAAAAACACTTAAACCGTAAAGACAAATCCACTCCGCCATACAGCTCTTCCCAAAATTTTTAAGGGTTTTTAAAGGCTGCCCCGCTTGGAAAAAAAATTTTTTCCCGGCCCCCCCAAAAAATTTTAAATTGGGTTCATGTTTTTGGAGCCCGTCTAGGCCCTCCAGGCCCTTTAAAAAAGGGGCTTCTAATGGACCACCCCTTTAAGTTGGTGTTTTGGGATCATTTTTTATGCTGGAAGCCCCCACCATGAAAAAACCCTTTAGTGGGGAGCGATTATTACCCAAACAAAGTTGAAATGGGCCCCTTTTTTTAAGTTGATCAAAAATTTTTTAATCAGGGGATAATTACAGAATAAAAACAGAATTTAATGGGGTGTGCAAACGCCCAGATTTGGGATGGGGTAGGGTTTGCGATTGGCGGGAAAAAATCACATGACCCCCATTTTACATAAAATTTTTTCCCTGTTAAAACCCAGGGGTCTCCCCCGGGGGCCCCCCTCAGAGCAGAAGGGAACGTGCGCTCTGCTTGTGCCCAAAACACTAAAGGCAAAATTATTATTTTTTCTTCCCCAAGAAACCCCCTAAAATTTAAAGCTGTGATCCTTACAATTTAGTTAGTTTAAAGAGATTGGAAGTTTTTTATATATTTAAAGGCAAGAATTTTTTAAAGGAGCATCTACCGCTGAAAATTTTACGGGGTGGGGGGCGGGGGGGAAGGGCCCCTCGGCAACCCAGCCCAACCCTCTATAAAGAAACTGGATAAATTTCCACCAAGACTTAGGTAACATTGCACTGCAATAGCTTTTTTTATTAAAAATTTAAAAGGGAAAAAATTTTCCTGATATTGGGCACCTAAACCATGGGTTACACATTTTTTCCCAAAACCCTGAAAATTTCTCTTTTTTAGGTGAAAAAACTCCATTTTTTTTTATCATAAAAACTTTCAAAATGGTTTTTCTTTTCAATTTTGCCCATTCCCTTTGTTGAATTTTCCCACCTTGCATTTAAAATTTTTGAACCCAAAGAAAATTTTAAAAAAGTCACCACGGGTTAATTGAAAGTTCCCAAAAATATTTTTAAATTTTTAACGAAAAAAAAACCCAGATAGGGTTTTTTAAATTTTGTTTTTGGGGCGCACCAAAAATTTTTTGTTCATTGAGGCAGCTTGCACTTAAATTTGAATCCAGCTTTTTTTATGTCACCACAGGTGAATTGAAAGGGCCAAAAATATCTTGAAAATTAAAACGAATACATAACAGTTTACGTTTTTTTTTTGGGTTTTGGGGCCATTTACACTTTGTTCTTTGGGAGGAAAGCTTGCATTTAAAAATCTAATCCAGCTTTTTTAAATATCCACCCACGGGTTTTAAATTGAAAGGTGCCAAAAATATTTTTGAAATTTAAAACGAATACAAAAACAGAAAACTGTTTTTTTTATTTTTGGGCCACTACAGTTTTTTTCTTTTGGGGCAGCTTGAAATTTAAAATTTTTGAAATCCAGAAATTTTATAGTCCCCCGGGTAAAATTAAAGGGTTTCCCCCAAAAAATATCTTTGTATTATACGAATAAAATAACAAAACGTTTTTTTTCACTTTGGCCACAAACAGCTTTGTTTCAGGGAGGCAGCTTGCACTTAAATCTGAATCCAGAAATTTTAAATAGCACCACGGGTTTAATTAAAAGGGGCCAAAAAAAACTTGAAATTATCCAAATTAACTTTTTCAATCGTTTTTTTTTCACTTTGGGCGAAAGGCCAATTTGTTGAAAGATCTTTTTGGGGCGGGTTAAATTTAAATTTACGAATTTTTTAATAGCCCACCACTTTTTAATTGTTTGGGTTGCCAAAAATACCCTTGTAAAATCCGAATACTTTTCCAAAAAATTTTTTTTTTTCCACTTTGCCCGCGGGCCATTTCCTCCGTCAAATCCAAAAGGGCCCGACAGTTTCAAAAATTTTAAAGGGTTCTTCATTAGGCAGTTGGTTCGGGTCCAAAGCTAGTGCAAGGGGGCGCATCAGCTCTCGGGGTGATAAACCAGGCAAGGTCAGGGCTGTTTTTTGAACCCGTCCCAAGAGGACCCGGGGGGAGGAGGAGGGGGAGAAAAAATTCCTAAAAAACCGACGTTTAACCGGGAGGGTCCCCCCTTTGGGAAGAAGGTTTGGCGCAAAATTTTAAAGGGGGAAAAGGGAAAGGAAGATGGGGGAAGACCTTTTTGCTATTTCCCCCCTCGACCCGGGGGTTTGGGAAATCAAGGCTCCATCCTCACTTTGAGTGCGGGATGCTCCTTTTCCCCCAAAACATGATCCTGGGGCTTTAAAGGCCATCAAAAATGAACAACATTTTACTGGGGGCCACCCTCCTAAACCCCGGGAAACAAAAAAAAACCCGCATTTTCCCTTTCCACCCACCCAAATAGAGATTTAAAACGGGAAAATTGGAGCCCTTGCGGATTGATCCCCTGGAGAAAATCTTTTGCGTCTGCTTCACGTTCCCCAAATTCACGGGGGGAAACAAAAACAGCGACTGCCCGCATTAGGGGGTGCCAAGTAGGCTTAGCGGCAGCAGCAGCAGCGGGAAAAGGGGGCAGAAAAAAAGGGGGAAACCCATCTGGCAATCTTTGTTTACCACCACCCCAAACCCAAACGCAATGCGGGGCACACACCCCAAACAACAGAACCATTTTAAGATCAGGGTTTTCACACTATCTGCCCAACCCCCAAATTTTTTTTGTAGTTTTTTCCGGCCCCAATAACTTCGGGGTTTTCCAAAAATTTGGACAAATGGCCCAGCTGGCTCGTCACGCCATAGAGGTTTTCCTCCCCCGGGCAGCCAGCGAATATTAGGGGGGCCCCTTCAGCACAGCTGGAGGACCCTTTACAGACAAACGCACCCGGGGCTTTCCCCCGAAAAAGGGGAAACTTTTGACTTTCATCAAGATAAATCAGCCATGGGTCTCGATGATTTTTTGTGGCCCCCAATTGCCGGGGTTTCACCGATTAGGTTCCGGCCCACTTCACTTCCTCTTAAAAACAAAAGGGGCCCCCTTTTGAAAACTTTTTTTTTTAAAATAAACCTTTTTTACTGAAATTTTTATTCCCCTTTTCCCCAAAACTTCATTTTTGCTGGTTTTTTCTGTGAGGAGACTGTAAAAGACAGCAAGGTTTTTTTGACAACCCCCATATTCCATTTACCCCCCAACTTATTAAAAATTTTTCGGGGCAAGGTCAATGGAATTTTAGGGGCATGTTTGGGTTTTGAGATAAAAACTATAATTATTGGGCCTTTGGAACAAAATGTGGGGCCCCTTTTTTAAATGGCATTTTTTTTTCCCCCACCAAAAATTTTTTAAAAAGTGGCTGAAAAATTCATATTTTAAAAATTTTTTTTTGGGGCATGTTTTCTGTGAGATACAGCAATAATCATGGGGCCCTTTTTGGGAAAAGAAATGTGGCTTCTATTGGGATTTCCCCCCCTCACAAAATTTTTTTCAGTTGGGAAAAAGTCCCTTTTTTTTAATTTTTTTGGGGCCCTGCGCTTTTAAATGGGGCAATACAAAAGGTTTCCCATTAAAAAAAAAAATGTTTCTAACCCGAAAAATTTTTTTCTTCCCCAATTGTCCAAAAGGGCTTTAAGGGTTTATGCTAAGAATTTTTTTGGGGGGGATTTTTTCTTTGAAAACAAAAAATACAACAAGGGCCTAATTTTAAAAAATTGTTTTTTTTTCTAACAGACAAATTTGGGTTTTTCCCAATTTTTCCAAAAGTGGGTCCCCAAAAGGGGCATTTCTTTGAATTTTTGGGGGGATTTTTCTTTTGAAATGCCAACAAAACAAAAAAGGCCCCATTATAAAAAAAGTTTTTCAAAAAGAAAAAATTTTTCCCCAAAAGTCCAAAGTGGCCCCCTTGGGCCCTGCTTTGAAAATTTTTGGGGCCCCAAAAATGCTTTTTAAAACAGCAAAACACAAAAAGGGCCAAAAAATAAAAAAAAAGTTGTTTTTTTAACAGACAATTTTTTCTTCACAATTGTCCCAAGGGGTGGCTCCCTGGGGAAGGGGGGTGTAGAAACAGGAAAAAAGAAAACAAATGTTAAAAAAAAACACATAATTTCAAAATGACAAGGGTTTTGCAAATCTTTTTAAAATAGCAATCAATCCCGAATTGAGACAACCCATTTAAAACAATTAAAAAAAGATAAACAAAGACCCGGGGGGATTCCATCCCCATTTTAAAAATGTGTTTTCTAAAATTAAACAAATTAAAAAAAAATTGCATTTTACAAAATAGCGTTTTAAAAATTTTCCCCTGAATTTGTACAAAAGGGGGGTAAAAGGAAAACTTGACCAATGTAGGGTTTTTTAGAGGACATGGAGTAAAGGAGCCACGGACAAAGAACAAATTTCAGAAAACCATTTCCCTCCAGCACGTTGATAAAATAAGAAAAAAAAATGCCAAGAAAAAAGGGGACCTGGGTGGAAAAGGGGCGTTAAACCACCATATTTCCAAGTTTTTGCTCAAATTTTCCCCCACTCATTTCGGGGGGGCAAGCGCTTTCCCCCGGGCAAGGGCCCGTATATGTCCAGTAAACAAAAATGGGGGGTTTTAAAGACTCCCTTTTTTTTTTCCCGGGACTTTTAAAAAACTAAGGGTTTAACAGGGTTTTAAAGGCATTCTTTCGGTTTCAGGCCCGATATTGTCAATGTCCAGTTCAACTAAAAAAGGTTGGGTTTAAAGACTCCTTTTTTTTCCCGGGGAAATTTTTTTAAAAAATTGGGGCATGCAGGTTTGGGGCCATGGGTGTGGCCCAGGACAGGTAAAATCAATGTCCCGTTTAAACCCAAAATGGTGGGTTTAAAAAACCCCTTTTTTTTTTTCCGGGACTTTTTAAAAACTGGGGGTCAAGCCCGGGTTTGGGGGGTCAAACTGCGTTCCCCGGACAGGGGTTTCCCAAAGGCCCTTTTTAAGTAAAGGAAAGAGGTTCAAATCATAAATGCCTTTCCCGGCACTTTTTTAAAATTTTTGGGGGGATGCAGGTTTTAAGGGGGGCAAGCGGGGTAAAGACAGGGTATTTTTTAAAAAAAAATGGGGGGGGTTTTTTTTTTTTCTGTGTCTTTTATAAAAAAAAAACCCAAAATGGGGGTTGCCTAAGGGTTTTAGATTTAAACCAATTTTTAAAATGTTGTGGATGTTAATTCCAGCTCTCCACCCTGTTTTGTGGGGGTAAAAAATGAAGGTGTGGGTTTCCCCCTCCCCTAGACTTTTTAAAGGGGCATCCCCTCATAATCGAACTCCTTTTTTAATTTTGACTACCCCTTTTCGTGAACATAACGAACCCAACCCAACCCCCTTGGGCGATAGTCCCAAAGTTTAAAAAAGGGCCCAAAACTACCTATCTTCAATGCTCTTAAAAAAGGGAAAAGGGGTTTGTTAGCCAAAATCTTGTGATTCAAGGCCCATCCATCTTCCCCCCTTTTAAAACGGTGCAGTTCTCATGTTCTCTTTTTCAAAAAAAGCAACCCCCAAAGTAAAGATGGTTTTCCCCCCTATCCTTTACGGGGTTTTGGGGCGGTGTTCTTGGTTTATTTCTCAAACCCTTTTTATTCCCCAAACATGGGAATGGAATTTCTATTATGGGCTCCCTCTGAAACCCCATGAAACCCTTCCCCCAAAAGCCTCAACTGGGGTCACCAATGGCCAATTTTTTCGAACACAGACGGCCTTGGTATTTGCTGGGGGATGAGCAAGGGGGGGGAAATTCTTTTCTCCCGAAGGATTTTTTAAAACCCCTACTACGTAGTGTGTTACTAACCGGGAATCTTTGAACTGGGGGTCCCAAATGAGCTCTAATTTAGGTCATTGACCAAGTCCCCTAAAGTAGTTTTTGGGGTGATTCCTGACCCTTTTTCCCTAATCATTCTTTCCCCACATGGGGAGATCCGCAAGGGGCCCCAACAAAGGAAGATTTAAAAGTCATCTTGGGGGTTTTTGGGTTTTCCCTTTTTCTTTAATTTTTGCCCAAAAATTTTGCCTTTTTCACCAACTGCCCTTTCCAAATTTTCCCCCTAGCCCATCCCAACCTTATTTCAAGTCTACGTTTTGGGGTCCTTTGGGGGTCCTTTAGACAGGTTTTTTTTGGTTTTTTTGGGAGGTGGGAAGGGGTTGGAGTTTTGATTTTTTTGAATGTTGGACAGATTTTCCCTTTTTTTGAGGTAATGAATTCAAACAGGTGAAAATTTTTACAGGGGAATGAGTGCAGCAAAATTAACCCGGTCCCCGACGAGCCCCAAAATTTTGGTGGTTGTTAGGGAAACAAAAATTGGGTTGAAAGTGGGACCCCCATTTAAAAAAAAAAATTTCAGACCCTTTTCCATTCTTTGGGATGGGGAAAAAAATGCAAAATCGATCCCCCGGTGTCAAAGTGATAACACCCCTCCCCCAAAAATTTTTAAATATCCAAAGTATTTTTTTTAAAATCAAAAACTTTGATACAATGTAAAAAGTAGTTTAAATTTACAGCTTTGAATAACAATGTAAAATTTTTGTCTCCCTCACAAAATAACTTTTAAAAAACAGCCATAAAACCCTTTTACAAAAAAAAATGAGTACACCCCAACTGAAAATGGTCAAATTGGGGCCCCAAAGGGGTGATTATTTTTTTGTGCCCCCCCGTTACAGAAGCCATGAGCCAACATGTTTTGGGGGGTCACGCACTCATGTCTCTCCTCCCCATATGCTGCGGGGGGAACCAAAATGGGCCCCACTTCCCCAGTCAGGCTGCAGGCATTTTGAGACCCCCCCTAAACCATGCTCCCGCTCCCTCTGCTTTACCCCCGTTTAGCTGGTGTGTAGGCCCCCCCCCCCTAAGGCATGCCATGCCTGCCTTTTTGGGAAATTTTAAAAAGGTTTAGTTGGGGCCAGAAATTTGGGTAAAATTTCTGGGGCTTACCCTAAATCTACTGGCTGCCCCCACCCCCTGGGGTTCCTTTTAAAAGGATCTTTTAGTGTTTCCCCGGGGCCCAAAAAGGGAAAACATTTTTGAAAAGAGTTCCCCCGTCCGGCCCGTGTTTTTCCCATCCTTCCCCCCAAAACACTGACCCCCCCTTTTGGGCCCGCTGTCTGCCCCCACCTATCTGCCCGTCCCCCGACCCACAATTACCTGCCCCATTATATACCAAAGCTGCACCCTGGAAATGCCACAGCCAAAACAAGTCCCCGTAGGGAAGGGAACCTTTTTGAATACGGGACCTATTTAAGATTCCACTCCCTCCCCGGGGCTAAAAACCAAACTGTTGCAGTAATCCAGAGGATCCTATCTAATGGCTGCTTTTTCTGGAAAAGGCCACCGTTACTTTTGGGATCCAGCCTAAACCCCCCCTACTAAGCATAAAACCCATATATTTTTATGGATTTCAATCATTGACCTTCCACCCATTTTAAAAAAATTCCCGGGTTTTTGGGTGGGTTTTGGGGAACCGTTCTCACAGAGGGCCCCCACTTCGGGGCCTCTGAAGGGTTCCCCCTATAACCCCGGGATTCCGATTCAGCGGGAAGCCTCTTAAATTCTATAAAATTTATGGTCAACCCCCTTTTCCCCCCAACCCCCCACCCCCCCTACACACACACACCTCCCACGTCGCCTTTTGGTTTTTTCCGGGTGCATAAAATGACAAAGTTTTTTATTTGGGCAATCGGGCCCCCAAACGTCCCTTAAATTCCAATTCCCTTTCTCATAAGGAAATAACAGGGGGGACAAGAAAAAGAAAAACCTTCCCCCAACCCCATTTTCCCCCCAGGGGACAAGGTATGTCAAACCCCCCTATCTATAGAAACCCACTACAAGTTGGGTTTTGGGGGTTTTTATAGCCCAAATTAAAGGCCCTTCCAATGCATAAACCCTTTTGGGGTTTAAACACTCTGCCTGCGTCCTGAACCCCTTCCATGTCTCCCCCTAAAGGCCGCTAGTTTTTTAATTTTTTTTTCGAAAAAAAGGAAAATTTTCTCCATCTCGGAAAGCTTACTAATGATTTTAAAGTGAAAAAGGGTTCTGGCCAAGAAGACCCCTCAGGGGAACATAGTTTCTTTCTTGTCACCTGGAAGGGGGTTTTTGGGCCAAAAAGGGGTAGATTTCCCGGGGGCCAGAGGCTAATATTCTGGACCTGGATCTTGTTCGGAGGTTTTTTTGTGCCAAAAAAAAAAGGAGGGGGCCCAAAGGGGTTGGGGAAAATGTTTTGAACAACCCACATGTCAGGGGGGGGGTGTTTCCAAGTTGCCCTCAATGTTTCTTACCGGGGGACAAAATGGGAAACCCTGGTCCCCATTCGTGGGTGCGAGCACGGGTTTGTAATGCTGGCCAAAAACTCCCCTATCCCCGCTCCCGCTTTTCCCTGTTTTTGGGGGTACCCCATGTTTTAATGTTCCCTAGGGTTTCATACACACCAGCTCAGTGAGAAATTGGGGTAATTTTGGGCAGTGACCCTATCTTTTCCCGGCCACCTTTTCCTCCTTTTCCCTTTCTAGATCTTAATGTGCCAAACCATAGAAAAGCGTTCTGATAGGGGGTTTTTTTTGTTCCCCGCCCGTGTTTCTAATCCTTTTGGGGATCCATGACGCCTTTTTGCCCATCTACCTTTTCCCCAAAAAACCCCCAAATGCCCCTCCCGGGGGTATCCGATAACTTGTCATTAATGGACCCGTTGCTGTATTTGACCTTTTTCATGAATTTTAAACTGTTTCTGACCGTCCTGCCTCCAAAAAAAGGGGAAACCCCCGCTAAAAAGGGCCAAAAAAAAAACTTCCTGCACAAAATGGGAATTTTAAAGCTTGGCCCTTTAAACTTTCCCAAACCTTGGGGCAGACCAAAACCTTTTTAAAAAAAAGTATACCCTTTTTTTCAAACCCTGTTTTTTTTTTTATACATTTTTTTTTTTCAGTTATTTCCCTCCAACATCATTTAAATTTAAAAAGCAGAGTAAGAAAACATGGCAGTTAAAATTCCAATTTTTAAAAAAAATATTTTGATCCAAATAGGACCTTTCCCCCAAGGGGAAACTTCCCCAGAAGTATAATTAATTTATTTCTTTTTTTTTTATTAAAACCAGTGTTTTTCCCCCTGATTTATATGGGAAATTTATTTTGGGCTTTGCACCTTTTTCTAACCCAATTATGGGGCCGAGGACTTAAAAATATATAACTAAGCCTTTTTCCAGATTGACCTGATGCATCTCACCCAAAACAGCAAGCCGCTAAAAATCCCCTACAGGCTTAGGCACGGCTGCAGGCTCAGTGAGACAGATGAGAAGCAGAGATTCAACAGGCTCAAGCTCATCTCCAGGATGGCCAATAGCAAAAAAAAGTTTTAACCCCACACAAGGACAACAGAGGGCTTGTCCCCACAGCACAGGTTATTTGTCGGTTTTTCCGCAGTTTGCGGGTTTTACAACCGTCTGAAAACCGAAAGCAAACACTCCCCCATAGATAGATAGATTTTCAATAGAAAATCCGTGCAACAGTCTCCACTGCATGGATTTTCCACCGGACGTTTTTTACACCACTGGAGGTCCGAAACACTTAGAACTTGTTCATTCTTACACCCGGTTTTTGGGCGGAACATGAACATGTGGGTGCAAAGGGGGAGGACTTGAATCTGCGAACGTGGACAAAAGCCATCCCTCTGCCTGACAAAAAAAGATCAAAAACCGGTTTGAAAATCCGACTGGTATTTGGTCTTTGCCGTGTAAACGCACCCAAACAGTTAAAATAAATAGACGTGCAAAGTCAGATTACTCTGCTAGAACCTTATATTTTGTTTATGCGGTGACACTTACATAAATCTTCACTAATAAAATATACTGAATTGAGATAATCAGATCCTTTACCATGTTCTTATGCTCCTACATTTTAGAAATCACTTGGAAATGTTTTAGTGTACCAGTACTTTTGGGTAGCTTTTCAGGATCAGCTGTTATGTCTGTTCTTGAAAAAATTTTTTTTGGCCTTTATTTAACTTGTATATTTTTTTTGTGCCTTTTTTTCCCTGCTAAAGGTTACTTTCATTTTCATTGTCCTAAACAACTGTTGGAGACTAGCCAATGTGGTTTTTTCCATCCACTGCAACATATAAAACCATGTACAAGGGAAAAGATCGGCCCCCTAATCTCTGTGGTACATATAGAATCAGCGCAGCATAAAAAATTTTTTTCATGTTTCATATTTTTAAAGGGCCCGAAAAGACGGGACGCCCACCCAGTTCACCCGTTGTGCTAAGGTTTGATCCGAGGAAGGCAAAAAAACCCAATGGGTAAAGCAATTATCCTCATTTTGGGGAAAAATTCCTTTCCCGACCCCAATTTCGGCAATCGGAAAATCGTGGGGATTCAATGACCCCCCAGGTCCTGTATAATTTTTATATTATTACGCCCCAAAAAATTCCAAACCCCTTTTTTGAACTTTTTTAGTGAAATCACCATGACAATTTCCTCGGGTTTCCAGGGTCTCACCACTTAACAGAAAAGAATCCCTTTCTAGATGTAAAAAACTTTTTCTTCCCCCCAAGAAAAAGAGGACCCCCTTTTGTCTAGATACGCCGGGTATAAATAAATTTTGGGAGAGATTCTATTTGACCTTTGATGTATTTAAACATATTTTTTTATCCCCCGGGAAGCCGTCTTTTTTTAAAACAAAATAACCCAAATCTGATTTTTTTCGGTATTGTACCCACCCAGTCCTTTTTATTTTTTTTTTGCCGTTTTTCTACTTTTTAAAGTTTTATAATGTCTTTCCTGTGCACGGTGCCCCAAAATTTTACAAAATATTCCATGTGGGGTCTAACCGTGACTTGTATAATGGGAAAATAAATTTTCCATCTGTTCCTCTACCCCCCTTTTAATGCACCCCATTACCCATTTCCCTGGAGCTGCTGTCACACTGGCTGCTAAAATTAAGTTTACTGCCCACCGGTTTCCCAAAAGCCCTTTCCAGTCATTTTTACCACCCCTTTTTTCCCCATTTAACATGTGTCATGTAATGGATTTTTCTTCCCCAGTGCATAACCTTGATTTATCTGTATTAAAAACCCCATCTCCCATTTCCCCCCCAGGCCTCCAACTTACCAGATCCCTTTTTTAATAACACATTACCCCTATTGTGTTTTTACTTAAACAGACTTGAATCGCAAAGTCGTTTTCCCTACGGATCCCTGGTAAGATCATTAATGAAAATGAAAAGAGGATGGGCCCCAATGGGGACCTTGGGGTACCCCACTAGTAACACAACCATTGAGTATGTCCGTTTTTATACCCATTTTTTTCTACAGTACCCAGTTGCTTCCCCATTTGCACAATTTTCCCCCAGCCCCAAGCATTCTCATTTTATTTACAACCTTTTTGTGGCACCGTATCAAATGTTTTAGAAAAATTAGAATATGACTCCAGTCCTACCCCGATCCAGTTAGCACTACTTTCTCTAGAAGGGGAACGGCTTTTATAATTTTTTTTCAGTGAGATCCCCAGGATAGCACTTAGAAAACCTTCAAACATTTTACCTACAAAGGGGGTTAAAACTTATCAGCCAAATTTTTCCCCCTGGATACTTTTTGCCCCCTTTTTGAATTTTGGGCACCACATTTGCTATGGCCAACCCTTTGGGGACATACCCCGTTTTTTTCTGGTTTAATCTTTTTACTATTTATATAGTTAAAAAATTTTTGGGGTTAGTTTTATTTTCTAAGCGTATTCTTTCCTTTCCCCCGTTTTTGTTTCCCTTTATCTTTTTTTTACACACTTTTTTTTTTCCTTTTGGTTTCTTAGGCCTCTAACTACCCTCCTGTTTTATTGGGAAAATGTTTTTCTTTTTTTTTTTTTATTGCCTTTTTAATCCCTGTTGACCCCATTGGGTTTTTTCCTGTTTTAATTATTTTATTACCATAAGGTATGACCTAAACCGGGTCCCTGGATTTTTTTAAAATACCCATTTATTTTTTGTTATATGTAAACACATTGCCCAGTAATAGGGTTTTGGTCCCCCCTAAGCGAATTAATTTAGCCTTCCAAAAATCGTGTTTTTGTGGCCTCTTGACTAAAAACTCTTTTGAAGGATAAATGGAAATTTTTTATATTATGATCACTATTTCCTAGGTGCCCCTCAACCTGAATTATTGTTACTTTGTCCGGTCTTTCAGTCAATATTAAAGTTAGGAGGTTTTCCTCTGTGGGTTCTTGCCCTTTTGGCAAAGGAAATTATTATTGTTATTGAAAAAAAACTTTTTCCTTTATAGAGCACAGGTTTCAGTTCCAATTGTGTCTGGTATTAAAGCGCCCATAATAATAACCTCTTTCTGATTACCCCGCCTCATCAATTTTTGCCTGGGGAGTAATCTTCCAGGGGTTCTGTTATATTTGGGGCCTATAGCAGACCCCTTTTTGTTTATATTGTTACCCCCTTAATTAACCCATTAGTTTCCCCTTTTTCATTACCTTACCTATTCTTCCCGCGTGTTGGCTTCAGACAGGATTTTAATGAGAATACCCCTCCCCCTTCCGGTTTTTTCGATCCCTTCTAAATAGACTGTAACCATGAATTTTTAACTCCCAGTCGTGTCTCGTCCCCCCATGTCTCAGTTATCCCCAGTAGTTTTTTCTTCTGAAATTTAATAATTCTAGTTCATTTATTTTGTTGGTCAGACTCCGGGCATTGGTCAGAATGCAATTTGAAATTTTCCATTTTTTATTCCTTTCCCTGACTTTTTAACTATTGCACACCCCCTCCCCTATCCACCCCCTGTTTTTTTTAATTTCCCATTTCTCTTCTTCACTATCTTGCATGCTATTGTTAGTTTCCTTCCCCCAGCCCCTAGTTTAAAAATTCCCCCAATTCTTTGGCCATTTGCCCCCCAAATACGCTGCACCCCCCCTTTTGGTGCGCCCATCCCTTGCATAGAGTCTGTGAAAAGAAGAAGTCAGCCCAGTTCCCTCCAAAAACCCAAATCCCTCTTTCCTACAAAATTTTTGACCCAACTTTATTCCCTCATAATCTCCCTTGCCTCTCTGGTGTGGCCCGTGGAACAGGAAAATATTTCTAAAAATATTCCCCTGGAGGTCCTTGCCTTGGTTTTTTGGCCTAACCCCCGAAAATTTTTTTAAGGACACTCCACCTCCCTCTAATTTTGTCATTGGTGCAATGTGGCCATACAGGGAATCTCACCAGCCCCCAAACCCACACTGTAACCCCTGACCGATATGTTGAAGGGCCTCAGTAAACAACATACTGTTGACAATCCGGTTTTGGGCAGATTCCCCTGTCGTGCCCTAATAATGGAGCCCCCAACTATGATGTCTAGCCTGCCTGCACCTTTTCCCCCCATCTTATGGAGCAGACAGGGGTAGTGTTTTGCTGCAGCAATGCTACTTCGGCTGATACCCCCCTCTCTGAAAATCTTGCAAATTTGTTGGGGTGTCCAGATCGGGGCTACCCTCCCTGACACTTTTCCCCTACCCTTCTTTCTGACCATTACCCAGCTTGCTGCCTCATGTTCTGCCCCCCATGTGCCACCCCCCCCCGCATCTACACCTGCGAGTGATTTCCAGTGAGCAGCAAACTCGCTTCCAAGTTGGCAATGGATCAGTGTTGCCACTTGCTCATTTAGCCCAGGATCCGGGGCTTCTAAAGGCAGTGTGACACATCTTGCACAGCAGTAGCCCTCGAACTGTTGCTCAAGGATGGGATACACTGCCCGGGTTTTGCACTGGACAGCATTGTCAAACATAAATCATGGGGGGTGTTACAAAAAGATATATGAATAATTTAAAAATAAAACAATACAATCTGTCCCCCCTTTAAAATCCCCAAATCTAAAAATCTTCAATCTTAAGTCTCCAACTTAAAGAAACACCTTATAAGGAAAACCCAAATCCAACTCGTTCACCGCTCAAATACTCAGTTTTAATCCTTTCCCCCCAATGTGTTGTGTGCTGCAACCCCTCTGTCGGACAAAAGGCCCCCACCAGCCCCACCAACAGCGCATTTAAGGGCTGCTGATTAGGTAACCCCACCCCTGACCATCAAACCCGACCGTACCGACCACGGCCTCCAAACTGTGTAGTTTGTACTATAGAGCTACTAAATACTCTTTAATACTATAAAATTAATCATACACAAAAAAGGTAGCTCAAGTAAAACTATATGTCTGCTATAGATTTTTTAAAGGGCTGCAAAAATTAAAAAAAACCAGGATAAATAAAAACAAGTATTTTTGGGGATTAACAAGGACTTCTCTCTTCAAACTTTAAATCTCCAAAAATAAAATAAAACAACTTATAAGGGAAAACACACTGCAGACTCGTTCACTCGCTCAAAAAACCATTTTAAACCTTCCTCACTGTGTTTTGGGTGTGCTGCAACCTCTCTTAGGGAAAAGGCCTCACCCCCCCATGCTGCAATTTAAAATCTGTGATTAGGTAACCACACCCCCGACCAGTCACCCGACCATCACCCGACCCAAAAGGCCCTCGCAACTGTTATTTTGTACTTTAAAACTATAACTATCCTTTTTATATAAAAAAGTTATCATACACAAAATAAGTGTAGCTACAAGTTTAAATTTAGCTGCTATAGATTTTTGTGTACGCAATAATAAATAAAACAGGGGTTAAAAAAACACAAGTATTTTCTGGGGATTAACAAGGGCTTCTCTCTCTCAATCTTAAATCCCAGACTTAAAAAAACACACTTATAAGGAAAAAAAACTTGCGATCATTCACTCGTCAAAAATACTCTTTTAAAAACCCTTTCCCCCATGCTGTTTGGCTGTGCTGCAACCCTCTCTTTAGGAGCAAAAGGCCTCACCCCCCCCACAGCTGCAATTTTAAAATCTGCTGATTAGGTAACCCCCACCCCGAAACCCGTCACCTGACCAGTACCTGACCCCAAAGGCCCCCAGCAACTGTGTATGTTTTGTATATGAACTACTAACTACTCTTTAATATAAAAATGTAATCTATACACAAATAAGTGTAGCTACAAGTTTAAACTATATGTTGCTAAGATTTTAAATGTACTGCCTAATAATAAATAAACACGGAAAATAAAAACAATATTTTTTTGGAGGATTAAAAGGACTTCTCTTCTCAGTCTTAAATCTCCATACTTAAAAGAAACACATTTTAAGGAAAACACATCGAGACTCGTTCATCGCCAAAAATCTCAGTTTTAAACCTTTCCCCCCCGCTGTTTTGGCTGTGCTGCAAACCCCTCTTTCAGGGGCAAAAGGCCTCACCAGCCCCACACAGCTGCAAAATTTTAAAGGGTTTTGATTAGGTAACCCCCCCCCTGACCCGTCACCGACCAGTCACCTGACCAACAGGCCCCAGAAAAGTGTTGTTTGTACTAAGAACTATAATTTTTAATACTAAAATTAAACTATACACAAAAAAATGTGTACAAGTATAAACTAATGTCTTCAAAAAGATTTTAAATGTTCTGCAATAAAAAAACACAGGTATAAAAAACAAAGTATTTTTGGAGATTAACAAGGACTTCTCTCTCTCAGTCTTAATCTCCATCTTAAAAAAAACACACTATAAGGAAAAAACTCGCAGACTCGTTCACTCGCTAAAATACTCATTTTTTAAAACCCTTCCCCACTGCTGTTTGGCTGTGCTGCAACTCTCTTTCAGGGCAAAAGGCCCCACCAGCCCCCCCACAGCTGCAATTTAAGGTTGCTGATTAGGTAACCACACCCCTGACCAGTCACCACCCAACAGGCCCTCAGAACTGTGATGTTTGTTCTATAGAACACAACTACTCTTTTTACTAAAAATGTAATTTTATACACAAAATAAGTGTAGCTATAAGTATAAAGATATGTCTGCGATAGATTTTAAATGTACTGGAATAAAAAATAAACACGGGATAAATAAACACAATATTTTCTGGGGGTTTTTAAAAAGGACCCTTCTCTCCCCCCTCAATTTAAGTCTCCACACTTAAAAAAAAAACACTTATAAGGAAAAAACAGCAGACCGTTCAAAACGCTCAAAATACTCAGTTTTAACCCTTTTCCCCCTCACTGCTGTTTGGGTGTGCTGCAACCTCTTTTCAGGGAAAAAAAGGCCTCACCAGCCCCCCAAAAAGTGCAAATTTAATCTGCGATTAGGTAACCACCCCTGACCAGTACCTGATAGTCACCCGACCCAAAGGCCTGTCACGGTTCAGGCCCCGGTCCCTGCATTGGGCCGCGGCCCGTCCGTGCCTGCCATGTCTCTGCTGGGGGTCCCCGGCAGGGGGCCACAGCCCGTGTTTGCTTGATTGCCCGTCCCGCAGTTTGTTGTTCCCGGGCCCTTTTGTGCACTGTGCCCCTAGGCGTGCGGCGGCAGTTCCCGCCTTTTTTAGTTTCCTGATCTGTGCCCTTCCTCTTCACCCCCACCTTGGTATAAGAGAAGTTCTTCTCTACTCTGGTCAGTTCATTGCAGTCTGTTGCTGTATCCAGCGCTTCCCATCTTGACTTGCCAGCTCTCAGGTCTGCGTTGGAGCCTTTAACCCTGAATTTGGTCCCGTGTCTTGTCATCTGAGCTCTGGCCGTCCGTCCGTTTTGTCTGTCTCTCTGTATTGCTGTGTTCCCGTTCTGTATGTGCTCTCCTGTTCCTGCCGTGTTCCCCGGTCTGTACCGAGTTTACCCGTCCAGTTCCTGCCGTATCCTGGGTGCATGTGTACGTTTAACCTCCTGTTCCGCGTAAATGTTCCTGTGTTCCCCGCTGGTTCCCGTCTTTCACGCCCGGGTGTCACCGCAGGGACCACGTCAGGGGTAGTGACCTGGGGTCCCCCCGCAGCCAAGTTATCCCCTTTGCGGCGGGGTCTGGGGAAGACCGGGGCCCCCTTTGACCCACTCCCTGGCGTGGTCCTCCCCTACCACCTCGCCCCGGGGATCAAGAGGACCACACCCGGATGTCTGCGGGGCGGCGCTTCGGCGTACGCCTGTCGGCGCCCTCCGTTACAAGGCCCTCACAACTGTGTATGTTTTTTACTGTTTGGCTATAAACTCTCTTTTAAAACTATAAAAGTAAATTTTCACAAAATAAGTGAGCTCAAGTATAAACTATATTCTGCTATTGATTTTTTAAATGTACTGCAATAATAAAAAAACACAGGTATAAATAAACCCAAAATATTTGTGGAGGGGTTAACAAGGACTTCTTCTCTCAAATTTTAAATCTCCAACTTTTAAAAAAAAACCACTTATAAAGGAAAAACCTCGCAGATCGTTCACTCGCTCAAAATACTCAGTTTAAACCCTTTCCCACCCTGCTGTTTGGCTGCTGCAAATCTTTTTTAGAGCAAAGCCTACCAGCCCCCCACAGCTGAATTTAAGGGCTGTGATTAGGTAACCAAACCCCTGACATTTACCTGACCCCAAAAGGGCCCCCAGCAACTGTGTATGTTTGTACTATAGAATAGAACTACTTTTAATACTATAAATGAATCTATACACAAAATAAATGAGCTACAAGTAAAAATTTTGTCTGCTATAGATTTTAAGTGTACTGCAAAAATTTAAAAAAACACAGGTATAAATAAACACAAGTATTTGCTGGAGGGTTAATAAGAAATTTTCTCCCCCAAACTTAAGTTCCACCTTAAAAGAAACACACTTTTAAAGGGAAAAAACACTCGCAGATCTTCACTCCCTCATAATACTCGTTTTAAACTTTCCCCCCTGCTGTTTGGGTTTTGCTGAACCTCTTTTCCGGAGCAAAAGGCCCCACCGCCCCACACAGCTCAATTTAAGGGTTGCTGTTAGGAAACCCCAACCCCCCACCCGTCACCTGACCCGTCACCTGACCAACAGGCCCCCAGCAAAAATGTAGTTTTACTATAGAACTACTAACTACCTTTAAAACTATAAAAAGTAATTATACACAAAATAAGTGTAGCCAAGTTTAAACATATGTATGTATAGATTTTAAGTGTACTGCAAAAATAAAAAAAACAAGGTATAAAAAAAAAAAGTATTTGCTGGACGATTACAAGGACTTTTCCCTCTCATCTTAAGTTCCAACTTAAAATAAGACATTATAAGGAAAACACACTGCAGACTCGTTCACTCGCTCAAAATACTCAGTTTTAAACCTTTCCCACTGCTGTTTGGGTGTGCTGCAACCCCTCTTTTAGGAGCATAGGAACGAGCAGTGTTGTGTGAATCGAGCCTAAATTTTAGAATAATGCTTCCCCAAAAATGAACCTGGGAACATGTATGAACTGTTTTGATCAAAACTCACTTTTTTGCCCTAGGTTTTCTATGGGCAAAAGAGGAGTTTTTAGACCTAAACAGTTTCATACATGTGGCCCCCTGTGTCTCACTCTGACTTGTTCTCCCTTCAGCTGCAACTCCTTTCCCTCTTCATGGACTTCCATAGACATAATTTAAACTGATCTTGTGAACATAAGAGAAACTTATTAGTGTCGACTTTGGATTTGGGTCAATGTCAAATTCTACCTAAATCTGTCCTGCACAATTCAGTTTGGGCCCAATTTTTAAATTTTTGGGGGAGTTACCAACTCTAAGTTTTAAATTTGGGGGGTTTGGATTTTTACAGGTTTTAGGGTAAAAAAGGGGTCTGGCAGTTAAAGCAAATTATTTAAAATGGGACCACCCTGGGTAAAAAGCAAAGACATGCTATACTTGCCTACCAGTGCCTTGCTTTTACTATTTCTCCCCAGCGATTCACTCTTTTTCACTGCCTGACGCATAGGAGAGTCTCCACTCCATTCATTTACAGAGGGGAGCGACCTTCTTCTTTGTGTTCCTTCCTTAAGCCGTGCCATAAGTTATGCTGAATGGTAAGTTAAAACCTAAAACACTGTTGAAACTCTAACCCCAATTTAGGAATAGGGTTATGGTTACAGTTAGGCTTAGGGACATGGTTGGAGAAAAAAAAAATCAGATATGAGACGTCCTGAACCCGAATTAGGTCATACCAATGGTGAACTGACCAGGGACCTATTTGAGCAATACTTCTTGTTATATTCACTTGTACAGCTGATCTATGCAAAATTTGCTTAAAAAGTTAGTGGTCATTACTAGAGATGGGTGAATCGATTCTAACGAAGTGGAATTCGTTTAGAATTTAGGAAAACTTGGGTTCGGAAGAAGTCAATTGGGGGTATTTGGGGTGAACGAAGTTTTGTTTTTGATTGAAAAAATTGGGCGAGCCATGCGCTACATGGGGCAAGCACTCGGGGAGGAAGAAGGCATACCTGCATACATGTGCAGGGGGTGAACCCAAATCAGAGACCGGCAGGATTCTGTGACGTCACCGCCTATAAAAAGCCCGGGGGCGGGGACGCCGGGAGCTCACACCCCTTCACTGTCTACGGGGAAAGGGCTGCCGCGGTGATGTTTACTGAAAAATTTTGATTTTTTATTCGATTTCTGGGGGGTGTCTCAGTTGTCTGAGATGTTTCTTAAGGGTCTATTTCTAATTTTTTGGGGTTTTGGGATCTAAAAATCCAGTGTGGTCCACTGCAGCGCATATACTTAAATACCCAAAAAGTGGGATCAACCCGTTCTTTGATTCATTTAAAAAAACAGCTTTTTTTAAATACAAATACCACTTCTTTTTTGCTCCAATTCTATGCGCAATTTAAAACCCCCCGGGGTTAATTAAGCGTTGTTTTTGTGGTGCTGCCCCCCAAGGAACCGATTTTTAAACCAAAATATATACTTTTTTCCTTACCAATTCACAAGCAAAGGTTAATTACCTGTATCTCTTGTTGTGTGGCGTAGAAAACACGCTTTTGAAACCCCGTACAAGCACTATTTTGTGCGCCAAATTTTTGCGCAATTACATCCAGGGGTTAATTAACGTTTTTTGCTGTTTTGCTGACAAAAATAAACCGGCTTTTTAAAAGCCAAAATTTATTAATTTTTTTAAAACTTTATTCTGTCCGCAAGGTTAATTAAGCCTTTTTGGCTTTTACATTTGTAAAACACACATTTTTTTTAAACGACACATACAAGAAAAAATTTTTCCGGGGGCCATTTGGGAGGCAATTTATACCCAAAGGGTTCCCCAAGTTGTTACTGGGTTCTTTTGGAGCAAAACATTAAATTTATCATATAAAAAAAATTTTTTTTTTCTCACCCCCAAAATTTCTTACTTTTTTAAACAA
The DNA here is from genome assembly GCA_025379985.1 of Phyllomedusa bahiana. Classification (NCBI taxonomy): domain Eukaryota; kingdom Metazoa; phylum Chordata; class Amphibia; order Anura; family Hylidae; genus Phyllomedusa; species Phyllomedusa bahiana. The sequence goes on along the minus strand of JAODAL010015636.1, from coordinate 44,597 downwards.
CATATTCAACAAATCACCTCCCCATACCCCCCCCCCCCCCAAAAATTTTAAACCCCCCCCCCGGTGGCCCAAGGGGGACTCCAGCGGGGTAACTGGTGAGGCCACAAAGCCGCTGTCATCTAGGGGCCGTGTGTTGTTCAGCAACCCAAGGGTTCTTGATTGGTTGACTAGGTCATCCTCTTCCTCCCAGATGACTTGAAAACCCACCCAAGAGTCGGTGGGAACCTCAGACACAACCATAGTTGGCGGCCCGGGAGGGTCAGCGCCCTCACCTTCCTCAGCCCCCCTCTGTCCCATCCGGTTCCCTCAGCCAGAGATCACATGTGGTCGGGGCCAGCGCCACTTTTTGCGAGGATGAACAATTTGAGGAGGGCGTCAGCATTTACTGGCGCGAAGATATGGGGCCAATATGCCGCTTTTGCGGGTAGACGGCAAAGTATGTGTGAGAGGGGGATGGGGGGTTTTTTCATTTTGGAGGTCAGCCTCGGCATCCCCAAGCCCGGTATGAGGACAGCAGTGAAGAAACACAAATAAGTTGTGCCGCCCGCACTTGGGACCCGGGGTGAGGAAAGGGGCTTCATCATCGTCAGGAAAGACGGGTCGTGGCGTCGGGCAGCAGCGCCCCCGCAAGGGGGTCGGTCCCGTGAGTCAGCAGGATAGCAGCAGTGTGGGGTGGGGAGCCAAGGGGCCAGGGGGAAAAAAAACCCCTTCGGGGGGCCAAGAAAGTAGCGGCACAGGGGCTAGCGAGGCAGGGGCGGCAGTAGTCATGTGGAGCTTTGGCGGAAAAAATATACTCGGCGGTGGGGCAGTTCTTTGCAAAAGACCCCGGGAGCCGAATATGGGTATTGTGAATCTGTGGGCGAAAGTAAAGCGGGGCAGGGAGCTAATGTTGGCACCACGGCCCTGCATCAACACATGCAGCATCACCATCCGGTGGCCTGGGAGAAACTGGCTGATGTGGGGGTCATCCTGCCGCCGAGCACCCCCAGGGCACGATCCCATTGCACCCAGTCAAGGCCCACCCCTCTGCAGAAGGGAGCTGTTTCTCTTTGACATCATCCCCCCGGTCCAGATGCCCCTGCTCCTCGTACTCAGGCCCCCAGCAGTCGTTCAGCGGGCGATTGCAAAGAGAAAACGTTCGTCCAACCCACCCTAAGGTGCAGACGACCGTGTCCTGCCCAAGTTTTGGTATTGCAGTCCCCCCTTTTTCCAAATGGGGACTCTGCACCATTCAGGAAACAAAAATGGCTTGGGGGCCGAGCCGAGAGGGAGAGTTCCAAGCCGTTTTTTCTTTTCCAAAAAGGCAACCAGCACTCATAAATATGTAGAAAAGAAGGGGGGTCAGTCCTTGGTTATGGTTTTTCCCAAGGTGCCGGCAGCGTGGACTCGGGAGTGTAACTACGGTCAGGGGAGTTAAAGTCCTTTAAGGCCCACTGGGGAATGTGCTTCCAGTCAGGCACACCAACAAATTTGGACGGAGACGCCGCTTTTCCCCCACGTTGTCAAATGTGCACGCGCCAAAGTCCCTCCCCCTCCTCCACCACCACCACCACTCAGCCTCCACAAATAGGGTCCATCTACCACCTGGAGGGCACAGGGTGTCACGCAGTTTAAAAAGGCTTGCCTCGCGAAAGAAGTCACACAGGGGGGAACTCTCCGCGTATGCAGCAAGAAATCGATGTGTGGCTTTCTCCGCGCCAATGCAAATCAAAAAAGGTGAGGACAATGGGAGGAACATGGTGTCCGCGTGCAACCAGGAGGGGGTGGTCCCTGGGGCCCCGCTGGGGAGTGTTCAATTGGGTTTGAAAAGGTTTTTGAAGTCTTCCACCCATCTTTGAAATTTTGAAAATGGCCAGGAACTGTGATGCACTTACCCTTCCCTCAAAGCCCGGAAAACCCTCCTCGAGTTGCAGGGCAGAAACGCTCCCAACACACTCTGATAGCGATGTTTCCACCCCTTTTGGAATTCCCGCCCGCACATGTTTTTGGGCCGACGTAGAACAAGAAAGGCATAACGATTTTTGATGACCAGGAGACAGAAGTACTCCCCCGTGTAACTTTGATGTCAGCCCTGGGGAGCTCATGGGGACACCCGCCGTTTGTTGAGGCCATTTTAGGAGGGGACGTTTTTTGTCAGTCCCAGGGTACGGGGAATAACTTCATTCCCTGCTTTATGTCTGGAAAAGACTGAAAAATCGTCTGGGCGGGGGGCTGGAGACGTTGGGGACTAATCTCGTGGCCACATGAGTCCGGTGGGGACTGAAATGGAGGAGGAGGGGGGAAAGGAGCAGAAGCATTGTTGGTAAATGAGTGGATTTTCTGCCCCGGGGACAAGAGAGAGGAGCAGGGGGAGCTGGAGGAGGTGGAGGAGGAGGAAGATGAGGAGATGACCCCCCAAAATGTGGCATAACAGTGGAAATGGAGGCAGGGGGCCCCTTAGAGTCATTGTGCGATGCCCGCAGCATGCTTATTTCCTGGTAGTGACAGCCGAATAGTCAGACCGGCAGGGGGATGATTCGGCTTCCCCCTATTTGGGCCCCCCGCTACGGTCCAAAATGGGGGCTTTTTCCCAGCTATTTAGAGGAGGACAAATCAAATACTATAGGGAAATCCCCCCGTAGTCATTGGCGTTGCCCAGTGGGGCATCGTCCCCCCTCGCGGTTGACCGGGGTTCCTCAGCGTCACTTTCTACTGCCGCGGCTGCGGGGGAAGGGGGGGGGGTAGGGGCATAAGCTCCATCGAGCACCTAAGTCTGGAGTCACTGATGAGGCTTCTTCACCCACCCAGTGAGGAGGGGAGTCCCAGCAGCCCAGCAGCGGACCGGAGCATCCCCGAACCAAAAGGTGGTGGCCTACTTTGGGCAGCCTCGCCCCCCATTTTGAAGATCCCCTGATACTGGGGGAGCCAAACTGGATGTGTGGCCGCAACTTGCCGAGTTTGCAGTGGGGAAGCTGTCCTGCCGGCCAGTATTGGGCAATCAGAGGGGGGGGGTTCAGTGCGACCCGGGGGCCTCGTTACCCCCAAAAGGGGGGGGGGGGGAAAAAAACCCGTTGTCCCGGGGGGAAAATGGGAAGACTGCCTTTGTCAAGAGAATCAGGGGTGGATTGGAAGGATTTCCAACACCAATGCCCTTTGGGCAGTCTGGGGTTTAAAATACCCGCCCAGCATATTCTGTGCGGCCCCCGCTGTGCCCACTTCTACAGTTTTCCATCTGCCTTCCACCCTCTTTACAGGGACTGTATTTCCCCCTACCCCAACACTCTGTCATTGTGCCAAATCATAACCTCCCCGCTGCTGCTGTTTCGCTGCGGTCACCTCCCCCACTCTCATTGTCCACTCTCGCCCCATGCTGTTGCTCCTGCCGCCGTCACCCCCCCAAAACTTGTCATTTTTTTCCCCTCTGTGGCCTACCCTTTTTTGCCACCTCAGAATTTCATTGTCACTGTCGACCCCTTTCGCGCTGTGGGTGCTGCCGTTTCCCCCACACGTTCTTGTGCCCCGTCTGACCCCATGTCTCTTGGGGTCTGCCGTTTTCCTCCCCACTGTTCTTGTGCCATGCCTGACCTCATGTGTGCCGCCGTGCCTCCCCTCTCAGTCATTTTTGCCCCCTCGTGGGCCCAATAGTTTTGCCACCTCAGAATGTAAAAGTGCACTGCCTGACCTCGCTGGCCGCGTGACCTCCGCCTCAGTCATTGTGCCACTCTGTGGTTTCCCCCTGTTTTTCCACCCCCAGAATGTCTTGTGCCACTGCCTGACTCTGCTGCTGCCGCCCCTGACCCCGTCTCGTCATTGTGCCCTCTGTGGCTTCCTCCCGTTTTGCCCCCTCCAAATGTCATTGTGCCACTGCCCGACCCCATACTGCTGTGCCTGACCCCGCTCTCGTCATTGTGCCATTCTGTGGCTTCCTCCTTTTGCCACCCAAATGTCATTGGCATGCCCGACCTCATGCTGCTTGGCTTCCCCCGTCACCCCCCACACTTGCACTATGTTTCCACTGAGCCCCCGCTTGTTTTTTTTCCCGTGGGGGGCCCTGACTTTATCAGGCTACATTCCCGGGTTCAGGTTTTTGGGCAGTTTTCCCCCTTAAGTGCCAGGGAATTTTATAGTGAAGCGATTTCCCCAAAAAACGGCGGCAGTCATCTGCGTGTCATCTAAAACACAACATTGTTGAAAACCAAACCCAAACTCCCTCTGCTATTTTTAAGCATGGACAAGTTCTACAGCACCCTGCGGGGCCGGAGCCTGGAAATAGCTGCTTTTAATGTGATTGCCGAAGAAATTGGGAACAAAAAAATAATTTTGTGGGAAAAAATTCGGCGAAGGACCGAATTGTTTTTTGAAAAATTCCCCCAATTTTAGTCATTACTATACATTAATAGTGAAAATGGATTCCATCAGTGATTATTTTTGCATGGTATTATATCAAATTCATGTTTGTTTTCTTTTAAATTTTAGCATTTTTCAGATTTTGATTCTATCAAAAGATATAAAAATGACTTATCTTATAGATTTTGTAAATCTTTTTAAAATTGCTAGACATCTAAACTTTTATAGCAACAGAGTGGTATTCATGAGTGCCCCTGTCTACTGCACCTTTCCTGCCCTCCTCAGAACTGGGTGTTTGCACTATACATGACTATAGAGAGACCCAGGAGTTAGAAAGGTGAGGGCAGGCAGGAACAGCATTCTTCTGATGAATACAGCAGCCTCATAAAAATTAATTGTGAAGTTCTTCTAGTGTCATTAAAAATAATGGCTGCGTGAATTTTCAGGCCTCTCTCACACATACCAAGTGAACTTTTTATACAATGCCTTAAACTATGATTATGATTCATGTCACTCTATATCTAACTGTAGATGGGCAACAAATTTATTTAATTCCTTTATGCTTTGTGCAAACTGTTTCATTTACTTAATTTATTTCTTCAATTTCTTTCATTGCTTTTTCTATTCTTGAATTGCACTTTCCAACTCACAAAATAGCCTATAAAATCTGTAATTAGACTTAGTTTAGTATAGGATATATCAAGTTATAAACCTAACATTCAACAATGATTAGGGGTTGAAGAGCACTTTATTTTACTTTACTTTTACATTATCTTAGTAGGGAATGGTTTAACAGGGGACCTCTCAAGTTGTCATCTACACTCTGAACAAGTCTGACATTTCATCTTTGAAATGCTTTGCATTGTCCATTTACATTCATCACTATACAAACGCCTTTCATTACAAAACTGTACTACATGAGATAATGTCTTTTGCAACTTTGATTAAAAAAAATGAAGACCTATGTACATGTATATAGTGGATGTGAAATGTAGATTATAAAGGGGGTGTCGTAACAGCCAGCATCAGTTGCACAGTCTAGTACTTAATGGGCAATTTACTGCTTAATAAGATTTTTTACATTAAATTTGACTTTATATTGGGTTTAAATACACAGACAGATAAATGTGAATATACTTATTTCACCTAGCACTAGTCTTATGTGTTTTGCCCCTACACCCCCATAAACTGTAAGCTCTTGTGAACAGGGTCATCACACCATTTGTCTGATCTGTTTGTAGCTTTTTACTATGTGATATTTGATTTTTATCTGTATTTATCGCCTTAAGGACCTGCCTTTTTTTTTTTTTGTTGGCACGTTCGTTTTTCCCTCCTTGCCTTCCCAGAGCCATAACTTTTTTATTTTTCCACCTACATAGACATATGAGGGCTTTTATTTTGCAGGACTAGGTTTACTTTCTAATGGTGTTATTCACAATACTATAGAATATACTGGGAAACCGGCAAAAAATTCCAAGTGAGACAAATTGTGAAAAAAAAACGTATTTTCACCATGTTTGCGGGTGTTTTGCTTTTATAGCGTTCAATCTTCAGTAAAAATTATGGGTTATCTGTATTCTACAGGTTGATACGCATTCACCAATACAAAATATGTAGGGTTTCCATTATGTTTTGGTACCGTAAAAAAATTCCAAACATTTTCTATTTTCGAAATTTGCGCCGCAGCGCCGCTTTTTGCGACCAATAACTTTTTTGTACTAACACCTACGGACGTCAGGGAGGGTGCATTTTTTGGAGGCTTTTTACTTTTTATTGCTAGCAGTTTGGAATGCATGCAACTTTTTTGATCACTTTTATTCCATTTTTTGAGTGACGTGACATAAAATGACCCAAAAACTTAATTTTGGCGTTTGGAATTTTTTTTCTTCTACGATGTTCAGTGTATGGGATAAATGATGGTATATTTTTATAGATCGGACTTTTTCGGATGCGGCGATACCAAATATGTGTAACTTTTTTTTATTGTATTGTTTTTATTTGTAAAATCGGGAAAGGGGGTGATTTGAACTTTTAATACTTTTTCTTCTTTTTTTGTACTTTAAAACTTTATTTCTTTTTTTTTTACTGTAACATTGAGTCCACCTAGGGTGCTTGACCACTAGGGGGCGCAATCGTTAATACAGTCTAATGTATTGCATAGACAATGCATTAGACTGTACCAAGATGGCAGTTTCTGTACCAAGATGGCAAACCAGGACATGGCAGTGATGGGAGCATTCACAAGGCTCCCCGCTGCCATGTCAAGGCGTCGGATCGCTGCATCTATACTGCGGCGATGCCGATCGCCCTGAAGAACGGTGCGCAGCACCGCTCTTCATTAATTTAGACACCGCTGTCATCTCTACCGTGGCGTCTAAGGGGATAAACAGCGTGGGTGGGCGACGCTGCCCACTCACGCTGTACCGGCCGGGTGTTAGCTGCGATCAGCCACTAACACCTGGCGACTGTGCAGGGGGGGTCGCTGAGCGATCTCCCTGTAAAGCCCCTTAGTGAACCTGCGACTTATGAGTACTATTATTGTTATTAAAGTCTCTTCAGTTAGTTGAGCAATGGAAACCACACTTTATGGGTAGAAAAAAAAGACTGATCTTATCTTTTGAGGGCAAAGGCACTGTTAAAAATGCTTCTCGAGCATAATCAAGGTCTCTATTAGCTTTTTTTTTGTGTCTACTGCTTAGTCTCAACAGTGAAGGTGATTATGTTGAAAAATAGAATACGTATTTGCTTACTCAGTTGAGAAAGCAAGTAAATGTAATTATGCTGTAGTAAACAAAAAATAGAATAGAAAATAAATCCTAACATAAGGAACTTATATGATAATCAAAGCATTTGGATGGTCATGTGTTAATGAGCTAGCTGTCCTGAGTATTCACACAAGACATAATTAGAATAACAACTGAGCCGTAGTGAGATCCGTCAAATGTAGCTAACCTGCAGGTAGCAACAGAGCTAAAACATAAGTGAATGTAAGAAAACAGGTAATGAAAATATAGTACAAAGATGCTAGTTTTCGTTATACTACTTTTGATAGCTAATTTCATTCTCAAACATAATACAGCTGAATATTCTCTATAAGTGAAGGCACTGGTACGAGCTCAAACATTTCAAATAAATCCTATAAGATTGTATCAACTTTTATAGATTGAGTATTGTTCCTAAACCTCAAATAAGTGAATCTTTCAAATCCTTTAAAACCCGTATGTTGTTAATCAATGACTGAACCCATTGGGTGCCTAATGGATTTGGTTTGTGGCAAGGAAATGATTCAGAGCCAAGTACATTTTTCACTTGAGAAAATCCGTAGATATCAGTAGCCCTAAATAGTTTAGACAAACAGAGCCTGACAGTACATATCAGCACAACAGTTATGGAGCAAGGAACCTTATTGCTCAAGCACCAGTACATCAATCACTTAATCGCAATGGGTAGTGAAACCTTTTTACAAGAATGGGTGCATGAAGTTTCCTAACAGGTTCCCAGGTACATTCTTTATTTCTATAGCGTTTCCAGTTACATCTTTGGAATCTAGAATCTCTTGACGCTGAGTTTATAAACAACAGAATTAGCCTACTTTAGGACTCTATAGAGAATTATCTAGCATGTCAATGAAGATCAATTTGTAGGATCAATAAAGTTAGTATGTAAGGCAATCAGAGTTAGATGTTGTGGTAGAAAGCCAGAATCACCAACAAACTGTGGACAAGGACTGTGCTTCTTGACAATTTCTTATATCTCGAAGACAGAGTCTCCCAGAAAGAAAGATGGTCAAAGAGTCATCAGTCTGTGAAAAAATGTGTCTACAAAGTGTGGAGCAATTTTACAAAAATGTGTTTAACCCCTTAGCTGTAGTGATCTACCACAATCGCAGCAGGTAAGGGATCCTCCCCCTGTCTATAGTTCAGCAGACCGGCGTCTAAGAGAGACTTCCCAGCTGCGGGTGAGGGCCCAATATGCAAACGGATGCTGTGTGAGTTACTGCAAGTCCCAAACAGGTACAAACAAGTGATGCTTTTTCTTCTTATTTAATATATATTTAACTTCGAAGTCTAATAACTTCTATATAACAAAAAGCAGTAATCGTAGCACACTTATCTCAGTCCATCGGGTCCTGAATATAGGATAAATACGAATATGGTGCGAGCCACAGGAGACGAGCCAGAGGAGATCCAAGCGGTTACTCCATGTTGCCCGGAACACGCAACGTTTCGACTCTCAGACTATGGTGATGCAAAAACATGTTTTCCTTTTGGAATAAAAGTGTTTTTATCATGTAAAAGTACTAAAACATAAAAAAATACACAAATTGGATATCACTGTAATCATATCGACCTGATGAGTAAAGATAGCAAATCATTTGTACCGCATGGTGACCGCTGTAAAAAATAAAAAAACACAGGATTGCTGTATTTTGTTCAAAATGCCCCACAAAAATCTTAATAGAAATGATCAAAGCATCATTTGAACCCCATTAAGGTACTAATAAAAATGTCAACGCATCCTGAAAAAAATAAGCCCTTAATCAGCTCCATATACAGAGAATTAAAATTGTGCATGTTCACACAGCATCTTTCACAACGTATTTCGGGGCATAATTGCACTGTAATGCACCCAAAATATGTCCTGTAAGTACGGTAATCATAGCTCTCATAGAGAACTATGATTATCTGCCGTCTTGCCTGCCGCATATTGAACGCCGGCAGAAATAAGTGACATGTTGGGGATAATGGAAGGCAACCCTCTGCGCTTTAGATCACATGACATCTTTCATTCTACTTAATGCAACATACCTTAAACAAATAAAATTAAATTATTTTGATTAATTGTATATGTTTTTCCAGGTAAAGATAAGAAAAAAAAATGTATGAGCACCTTTGCATTTCTACAAAAAACACTATTCTAAATGTAAAAATGCAAGTTAGCCTGCAGTTAACCCTTTACTGACATTTGACATACATTTACATAATGACGTCAGTAAGAATGTATAGAGCAGGCTAACAAGCTAAACCCACCCTATACGCGGCAGGTGCCTTCGATTGATTACAGATAGAACCTGCCTTCATAAGCTGGGACCAAAGATAATTCTGATCCCAGCAGTTTATCTGCTTAAATGTTACCTTCAAACAGAATCAATTCTTCTACGCATGCTTGCACACAGCTTTTGTAGGATTCTGGCAGGGAGGTTGTTCCAAACATCTCAGAGAACTAATCACAGATGTTCTGTAGACATAGATCAAATCCTTCTGTCTCTTTATGTAATCCCACACAGACTGAATGATATTTGGACCAATACTCTGTGGAGGTCATATTATCTGTGAGGTTCCCCGGGAATAAGATAGGGCGACTGTCAGGGACCAGTCAGGGACACACACAAAGACACAGACAAGTGAGGCCCTGACACTGGTCCCAGCCTCTGTCCCTGCCTTTTGGGGAACCCGACTCCTTAATAGGCCGGCCCCAACCATGAGACTAGTGAAGCAAACAGACAGCTTGTAAACCAACAGGTACTCATAGGCAGTAGCTCACCGAAAGTTGCAGACAGAGCTTTCATGCAACCAGCTGTATTGCACTCTTCATTATCGCACGGCGTCCCGGCCCTCAGTTCAGGAGCCACGATTCAGGAAACAGTCCACGAAGAGATAGATGGACCCAGCGATAAAGTAGGTAAAGTGCTTTCTTTCTGACCGTGAACAAGGGCTACACGAGAGCCCAAAATGCGTTGGTTTCTGTGTCCCCCCTGCACCCCATGTCTGGTGAATTGAAACTATGCAATAAAGAAAGCACTTTACCTACTTTATCGCTGGGTCCATCTATCTCTTCGTGGACTGTTTCATGAGACTAGTGACTGCACTGAGCTAAGTGCAGGACAGCCAAGAACAAACAAACACAAAACAAGTAAACGTAGTCAGGCAGTCCAAGTCGGTAACAGAACGGGCAGCGAGGTACAAAAACGTTAGGCGAAGGGGTAAACGGAGCCCAAGGAAAAGGTCAATACCGGTCGGGCGCAGAAGTACAGAATCACTGAGAGAGAGAATAGTAAGAAGCACAACAGGGTCAGATAACAGAAAGGATAACAGGAAGGACCGCTAGCTACAGGCAAAAAGACCTCTATAGCAGGCAAGGATGGTAGGTAGAGGACTCCTTATATAGGGAAAATGAGAAAACAGAACGTAGGTGATAGGTGGATGGAACACAGGACCAGATTGGAATAAAGGACTGTCAATCAAACAAGATCAGCAAGAAACCAGGTTAACTAGTGGAGTACTGGATGATTCCTGGTCAAGGCATTGGCCAGGAATCAATTAGTGAATGCAGAGAATAAAACCAAGTTCACAATAGTGATAGCATTATGTCATAAACCACATTTTACGTCGCACCCACTGAGGCTAGCGATTAGAACACACAGCTGAGGTTCTGTCAGGCACGATCATGACAGCGACAGGGAAAAGACAGACAGTGAGCCCTGGCACACAGAACACGACAAGACAGAAAAACTCAAAACAGGTCAAACCAGAGATAGCAAAACAGTACAAGTTCAGCAGACAAAAACGGTGCGCAAAAGGACAAAGAGATCAGTAAAACAGGTAACACCAGAGAATATAAACCGCCAGCTCAAGCCAGAAGGAGACTATCACAAGCAAAGATCAGGAGAGTGATCTGTTTAATGGATTTCACAGTCCTGGTCTAGACCTGCCCTCTGACATCCAAACCACACAGAACTGAGGCTGGGAAGAAAGATGTGTAGTGAAGGCAAATGTCAATCACCACTCTGACTAATCATCTGCAGTCCAGCGCTAGAACTAGCAGAAGCAGCCAGATGAGTGTGGTGGAAACTGAAGTTGAAGCCTGAACAGGCACGCTCATAACATTATCATTTCTAGTTTTAATTTAAAAGGGGGTCACATCAAATATCTATTTGATTTCGATTATTCTTTTGTCCAAACACTGTTCATTTTGTTATAAAAAAATAAATATTAACACTTCTATTTTTGAAAACATTTTTATTTTGCAGCCTTTTCCCCTCACCTGTCTAAAACTTTTGCACAGTACTAAAATATAATGGAAAAGCTATACAGTGAGTTGCAAAAGTATTTGTAACCCATAAACTGCTCCTCATTTTTAAATGTTACAGACATAAATTTAAATACTTTTATTGATTTTTTTTATGTGGAAGAGCAATAAAATGAAACATGTATTTGTGAAGCTAAAGAAAATGACACATGCTTTTCCAAACTTTTGCAAGTTAAAAAACTGAAGGCCTGGCATGCATATATTCTCCTGAGTCAACACTTTGTAGGTCCATGTTTAGCATCAATGACAGCCGCAGTCTGTTGGGGTATGTTTCTACAAGCTTTGCACATCTAGAGGCTTTGCCCATTCTTTGCAAAATAGCTCCAGCTTAGTCAGATTGTCTGGTCAACATTTGTTAATAGCAATTTTTTAAGTAATGCCAGATATTCTCTATGTGATTTAGGTCTGAACTCTGACTAGGCCATATTAACACATGAATATGCTTTGATTTATACCCTTACATTTAGCTTTGGTATGTTTTGGGTTGTTGTCCTGCTCTATATTGAACCTACGCCCCAGTTTCAAGTCTTTTGCAGCCTCTACCAGATTTTCCTCCAGGGCTGTCCTGTGTTTAGCTCCATCCATCTTCCCATAAACTCTGACCAGCTTCCCAGTCCCTACTAAAGCGAAGAATCCCCCACCATGATGCTGTCACCCCCATGCTTTACGGTAGGGATGGTGTGTTCAGGGTGATGTGCAGTGTTGGCTTTCCTCCATACATACTATTTAGCCTAAAAGGTTAAATTTTGGCCTCAAATGACCAGAGCACCTTCGTCTACATGCTTGCTGTGTCCCCGACATAGCTTTTTGCAAACTGGAAACTGGACTTCTTATGGCTTGCTTTCAAAAGGACTTTCTTCTTGCCACTCTTCCATAATGGTCAGAATATGGAGTACACAAGTAATAGATTCTTCCCCCTGAGCTGTGGATCTCTGCAGCTTCTCCAGGGTGACCATGGGTTTCTTGGTGGCTTCTCTAATTACTGCTCTCTTTGTCTGGGCTGTCTGGTTAGGTGGACGGCCATGTCTTGCGATGTTAGTAGTTGGGCCATATTCCTTCCATTTACAGATGCTGGATTGAACAGTGCTCAGTGAAATGTTCAAGGCTATTTTTTAAAAGAAAAACAGGAATAATAATTTTATTTAATACATAACTTTTCATATATAGCTTAAAAAGAGAACCAATTGTTCTGCAAAAATATTGGGTACACAAAGTGGGCCTAGTTCAAAACTTGGAAATCACAAGGGGCTCCAGAAACCCAGTAGAACAATGGGAGGACAAACCATGCAGGGTACCCTGTCAAAACCCTACTTGTCCTAGGTATCCCGAATGTTTATTTACAGGGTAATAACCCAAAAAAGGAAGCCCCATCTGGAACCTGTCCCTTCCACACACTTGCCTAATAATAAGCATTAAAATCACAATATTGCCCCAACATGTTTTAATGCCCCATAAACATATCCTCAAGGGACTGTTATAGGAAAGCTCTAGATAATGATAATACAGGGAACAAATCAGAAAGTAACGCGGATAGAAAAGTATGCCCCCACAACTTTTAGGGACATACAGCAACAAAAAGGGTATGGTAACCCCTCGATCGCAACATAGTATGTTTAAGCGTGCAACAGCACATGTGATATAGTGACCACTAACTTCCCCATCAAATCAGTATAATGGCCATCTAATATGTCATAGCAAACAAAAAAGTAAAAAAAAAAAAAAAACATACCTATAAGATGACCCAAAACTTCAAATATACACAGATGATGTAGTGTAGCCCCTAATCCTTTATTGCATATCAGCCAGTGATGACAAATGAACAGAGGGACCCTTATATGTACAATGTATATACAAGATATAGATGAAGTTGGGGGGCAAAGAGATGCAGCCTTAAATATGGTATACCAGAAGCATATTTAAGTATCCCAAACCAATTACCGCCTTCAAACCTGATACTGGTACTCAATGGTCACATTGCGGTCAAGCATAACGTGCCTCAACTCTCCAGATAAAGCGCCATTCTATTCTCAATTCAGCTAGGGATGCCGGCCCCATTGTCCGTACATGCCTGTACAAACTTTAAGACTGCTTACCTGATATGCGGCATGCTGCTTCCGGTCCCGCCATCACAGGACGTGACGACAGAGACAGTTCATCTGTAACCAGGCAACCAGCGTACAAAGAGTATCGAGGGTCTCTGGAGTTGTCCGTGTGTCAGGCGGCTACGATGTAATAACTAGATTCAAAATAGAAACGTGCTTAAAATGATGGCAGTTATGCTTAGTTGTAAATCCAAACTGTGGCTACAGAAGCTCATAACTGAGAAGAAAAGTAGGCACTTATAAAAGGAACAGAGATAGGAGATAAGGATCAGTTGAAAAATACATACTGTATGTTCCAAAGTTAAGGGGAAATCAGGGCCCACACTAAACTTCAGGTAGCCCGTATTTCATTAACAAAAATGGTCAGAGGGTATAAAATCAGTATTGCAGTGCCCCAGTTAGTTCCAGATAAATTTCAATTTTTTTTATTATACTACCCAACATAAATAGTAGGGATGTAACAAAACCCAGATGAAACAGCAAAAGCTGAGTCTTTCTTTGAGACCCTGGGGGAAAGTGGTCTTAAGTTTAAAAATCCATTCAGTCTTTTTTTGCAAAAGTAATCTATCCAAGTTGCCTCCTCAACTCGAGAAATTTACTGCATCAATGTTCATGAATTTCATGCTTTTCAAGTCACCACCATAGACACTGCACACATATTTTGCTACTGCCGTATCTCTACCATTTTTGATATCGTTAATGTTTTCCTCTATCTGTCTGCGAAACTCTCTGATGGTCTTCCCAATGTGTTCAAGTCTGCAGTCACTTGTACTTTTATACACAACTTCTTTATGTCTGCAGTTGAAAAAATGGGTAATTTTGAAATCTGTGCATCAGACCTTCTTGCTATCGTTTCCTGACCACGTTGCCTGCCCATTTCTTCCTGCCTGTCCCTGACCTTGCCTCTGTCTATTGATTCTGTACCACGCTGCATCTGGGCTGGCAATGCAAGCAAGTCACGTCAGGGTTAGCTTTCCAGGAGAGACCTTAATTCCTCTAAGTTTTTTTATTGCCAGAATCTATAACTCCTCTGTAGTATAATTCACTGATATTAGAAATGCACAAAGTAGGACACAACCTTTTAAAAATAAAAGTTAAAATTTTGCATCAAAATTGACAATGGGTTGAAAGAATGAGATTTGAATGTCTTTGCTATTCATACAGTTATTTTTTTTTGCAAACTTTGATAGGCTTTAATTTGATATTTTTCACACTTCATGAAATTTCATGGCGAAGGGAAACTAGTTGGGTCATCTAGGTCACCTCTAAATAATTAGTATGCCTGCTCATTTTACAATGCAATAGTGCCTGATTTTCTTTTTCTTATATACATATAATAGGATATATTCACCCATTTAATGGGTTTTTGTATATCTTTCACATAGCATTTTACATCACAGTCTAACATGACAATTGAATTACATGGATGGATTCATCCCTATACTCTTTTGGTTGGCTAGGACTTATTTCTCCATTGTTATCATTCAGATGACTCAGTATCCTTCTATTCATTCTAGTTAATTAAATGGATATTGTATAAAATACAAATTGATCTGCTATTTTCATTGCTAAAAGACATTTTTTTTCTATATTCTAAATTCAGAAGCATCAATGTGAACGCTCATTAATCAATGTTACTGAATGAATATGAGTAGAGTAAAGACACAGTACAAAAGATCTGCCTCCAGGACATCTGACAGAAGAAAGCAAGCAGACTTAGCACTAATCTACACAAAGACTTACACTCTACAGCAGCAGCTCATCAACTTACTAAAAAAAGACCAGTTCTCCTAGTTAGGAATTGACAGGTTCAGTCTATAGAGAGTTGTCTCTTGTCAGCCATAGTTTGCTCTTACACTTCAATGTTTAGAGAAATTACTTCAACTTGTTACTTCAGCTAAAATGCTTTTAAGGAAAACTCAGGGAATTACTTTATCGTAAAATAATTTCTGCTGACATATTTATCCAACCATCGTTCTTTTTTTAACAGTGAATAAAAGTATTTTAGTAGACACAAAAGTTATAAAATAAAATGTATTGAATCAAAACCCAAAAAATTCAAATTAAAGCAGCACATTTTTTTCATATTAATGTTTAAAAACACAAATCCTAACATGAAATGAAATGAAAAATCTGTACTTAGCATCTATATCCAGAAACTTTTTAAGAGGAGTGCCTGCATGCGATCACCCCCCTAATCTGTTTCTGTGTGTCTCTAACATGTTTTGAAATGTTGGAAATGTTTTTAATGTCATTGCATGTCCCCCAATCTATATATATATATATATATATATATATATATATGTTCTCGTGCTCTACCCTTGATACTTTGTGTCGTATAACCCACATATGTTACATTGCAAATTATACATTTTATACTATAGACAACAAAATGGAGCCCATGGTCCCTAAACGCTTGTATGTGATACAGTAAATGCTGTCATTTATTAACCCTTCTACTATCTTAGTTTGGAGAGTCACTTTGTAGCAAGAACAGTGGCTTATACCACATTTAAAAAAAAAAAACAAGAGTGTAGTGATTGTTGCTGCCTATCTTGTGTACTAACCAGACAAACTCCGTAAGGTTGCCACTCTTCTAGTAATGAAATGGTATCCTGTCGACAAGACCTTATGTAAGGAAAAATGCTGCAATAGGAGTGGTACAGTATATACTTGTCAATAATAGCCCCCACTTTATTACTCCACTTGGAAAACGTAGGGACAAAAGTTGGTTTCTGTGGAATCTCTTATTTTTTATTGGATGAATCCTGAAGCAGATCACATCTTGATTTGGGATCCACAATCCAATCCACACACTTCAACATCCAGTCTCAATAGCCCCCTTTATTCAATCTGTTATGTATATCACCTGTAACGGATGTGGCGCACATACAGCATACGTTGGACCGCTGACATCACGGTGTGGATCCACTGTGGTCACCGCAGGCGAGATGGTATATGGAGAACCACGACAGGGAGCGGAGTCTAAGGGGCCCCTGGTCTTCACCAGACCCCGCTGCAAAGCGGGACGGACTTAGCTGCGGGGACCCCCAGGTCGCTACCCCTAACGTGGCTACCTGCAGTGACAGCCGAGGTGCAGGACAGGAACACAGGTGGTGGTAGACAGGAACATAGGTAGCTGGATATGATGTACACCACATCAGGCCCCGGCAGGACAGGACAGGTAACACAGCAGGATACAGCAGGTACAGGATGGGGATCCCGGCAGGATACATCAGGAACATGACAGCAGATACAGGATGGGGATCACGGCAAGATACAGCAGACACAGGACAGCACGAGACGACAGACATATGGTCAGGAGCTCTGATGACTACAGGACCTGGACCTGCATTTCAGGGGTTAAGTCCAGACACTGGCAGGAGCTCAGAGATGGACTCAGCATGAGACTGCAACAAACAGCAATGCAACACCGCAGTAAACAATGGACTGACCCAGAGCAAAGGGAGGAACTTCCTCTTAAAGCCAGGGGTCATAGGTCAAGAGGAAGTAGACAGAGACAAGTAACCTATAAAGAACAGGAAGCTTCCGTGCGCGCCCTGGGAGGCACAGTGTGCACACAGGACCCCAGGAAGCAACAGGACAGGACAGGCAAGTACCAGGAAGGTACAACACGCTGACGGTCAATGGCAGGGGACCGCGGCGTGATCCGTGGCATTACCTTTTTCTCTTTTGTATAGATTTTCACTAGAGTAATTCCCTTTAGCTCTAATGAGCTCTCCCACTGGAATGCTCCTAATAGTATGGGCTGCATGGCAGGATTTAGTGTGCAAAATATTATTTCTCGCAGTTGGTTTGTAGAGGAACAGATAAAGTTAGTGTGACTATGCACTTGGAGAAATACAAAAATGGTACCTGTGAAAGTACAAAATAAACCAAATGTATTATGGTTGACATACGAAATGAAAACTGATATATTGGCTATATTTGAAACCTAGATGACTATCACATCATCAATATAGCTAGTATACCAATGTAGTGCCACAGTAAATTGATTAAGTTCCGTGA
This sequence comes from Phyllomedusa bahiana, assembly GCA_025379985.1. Classification (NCBI taxonomy): domain Eukaryota; kingdom Metazoa; phylum Chordata; class Amphibia; order Anura; family Hylidae; genus Phyllomedusa; species Phyllomedusa bahiana. Next base: position 27,051 of record JAODAL010015636.1, on the reverse strand, counting down.
AAATGTAACTTTTTTTAAACCATCTAACAAATAAATTGCCTAGGGTGTGGCAGAATTTGGCTCCCATAGCAGCCCCAGTGACCTGCAAATTATACGAAACTCTACCATTTGCAAGAAAAGTCACAAAAGTTACAGTGATCTTTCATATTCATATTTGGTATTACTAGGTTGGTGAATTTATGCTCAGGAATTTGGCACTCACAACTTCAGTAGGAGTTATGACACAAGCTAGAATTGTGTCCTCTATAATTGTCCTCTACATGTAACTAGCCATCCTTTTTGACAAAAGCAGAAGGAGCGTCTGAGAGAATCTGTCTTTCTCTTTAAGAATCTTGGGGCAGCAGACACAAGTGATCACATCCAGGAGATACAACCAAAGGATTTTAGGATTTTGTCCAGTTTTTTCATCAAGCTGTGCCCTTTAGCTGTGTTGATCCCAAATCTAATCAGTAGAGATTTTTTATGCCTTTTATGACTGTAAATGTTTTTGTACACTTTTACGTTCCTTGTTTCTGGAACTAAGTATTATATCTTCATACTAAAACCTAACAATAGTTATACATGATTGCCATAAACAACCTAAACATCTCCATACAGTAAACAGTAATTGGTTGCTTGTGTATTTAATATGGAGTATTGAATCTTATTTCTCATTTTTTTAAGGTGGTAGCAATGTTTGTATTACAGGGTATGTGGACCATTTGGGGGGATGTTTGGTGCTCAATGTGTAGCTTGAGTGAGGGCTGGCTGAGTGTGAGACTGGGCTGTGAGTAGCGTCCACTGGTCACATCCATGTCGCACAGAAAAGATGGACCTGTGTAAGTGTCCAAGACAGATTAAAATCCCACCTGTGTGGGTCCTCCATTTCCATGTGCCCTTTCCCTTTTTCCCTTCTCTGAGAATTACCATTAATATTTTATTTGTAAAACCCCTGTATTAGTGCAGTGCGTGCAGTGATTGGCGGTCTAGAAGCTCCTCTTCACAGTAAAGTGCAGTACTATATGTTCTGTACTACTGTTTACATGTGCCAGGGTGAGCTGTTCCTTTGGACACCTGGTCAGGGTGGATCCATTTTCTTTTTTTTCTGGTAAATTGGATGCAAAGAACAAGACCCAAAGAAGTCCTCAGAATCCCCAATTTAGTAAGTGACTTACAGCTTCCAAAAGCTCTTTGTGGTGCTTTACCATGAACATTTCATTTGGTTTGTTGGGATTCAGTTCAGTGTTCAAAGGGACATTTGATTGTTTGAAACTACTACTGTAACCGGGAGCTTGACATCACCATGCCTTTACCCACCCTTTCACTCTAGTAGCAAGGCTATTTATGCAAAGGCTGAGGTGCTACAATGTAGTGAAGTGGTTGCACTTCTTCCTTTTGCATAGGCTCCTGGGTTTCAAAACCCTGCAGGAGCCAACAGTGGATTTGTTTTGTCAATGCTATGGCCTCATGGGTTTCTTTTTCCTTTATTTATTGCACTGTTTGACTAATTACTAAGGAGTGCAGAGGACAGGAGGAGATGACAGCACCGGGGGTTTCTTTAACTTGCTCGCAATGAGTGGTGTTGATTACTAGCGGGGAAGAGACTACAGAAAGTGCCTAAGAGGTGAGTGATGTCTGAGCATGTGCAGCCTGGATGAGGGCTCTTGTCAAGGTTTCTATCCTCTAGAGACAAGCTTTACATTGTTGGTCACTAAGGTAACGGCTAAAACAAAAATGGTACATAATTTTTAATAATGATGAATTGTGAAAATGTTTATTTTTTCATTTGCAAGCTTCCCACATTAATTGTACTTTGTGGTAAAACCCCTTTTAAGACTTGTTTTATCTGTATTAGTTATCTTCTTTTCTTAAATTCAAATGTTGTATTATACTGGGTTGACATTTTGGGGGCTTCAGAACCAGTTTTCATAGGGTTATAGTTTCAACATACAATGGTCAACCCAAAATCAATTAGTATTGTATGTTGATGAACAACTGTATTAATTTGTACTAAATGAAGTACGGTATGAGTATATGGAATAGACTTCAGTACAAATGTGCACTTTTTTCATAAATATGTAGTTCTAAGTTACTAAAACTAACTTAATTTCTGCTAAAGTAAAATTAATAGAGTGTAAAGGGGTTTTCAGGACTTATCAATGTAATTGAATGCAATGTTATTAAAATGGGACTAAGGAGAGGCAGTGTTTCCTGGACCATTGTAGTCTTTACATTCCACTAATAGCAGGGGTGCAGAAAGCTGGCACTCCACCACCACCACCCCATCAAAAAAAATATTTTTGGACAATTCTACAGATAGACTGCCAGCACAGATATTCTGGAAAACCTGTAAAAATGATAACTATTGGGTTTAGGAACTGGGAATTTACAATTTCAAGTTACTTAATCTGGGCTGATATGTTCGGAGAGACTAGTCAATCATATCTAGTTGAGCATCTATTTAAAATTTTGATAGATTGAAAAAGGTAAGCTAAAGTTCTTTGGTCCTTTAAGGAATCCATGAGTGTCAGAGTTGAATAAAACATTGGTTGGAGTTTCAGTTAGCTTTATTAGAGAACATCTTTTGAAATAATATTAGGGATGCAGTGGTTTCAGTAATGCCTGGAGCCTAAAGGGCTCAAAGGTCCCTCTACCCTATTTGATTAGGAGATCAGCTGAAATGGACACCCTAGCTTCACCCTGGCTTACCCTGCTTATGCAGGGCAACTGCCCCAAAAAGGGTGATCCTGCAGTCGAACCTCTTCCTGAGCTGTACCTAGTAAAACGTGTGCCAAACAGACAGAAGACAAACATATGACAAACAAGAAAAAAAAACAAAGACCACAGATAACAAATAAAGAATAGTCATATGTCCAAGGTCAAACCAGGAGTATGCAAAGTACCAAAGGAAAGAACAGGAGAGTAAGAAACACAAAGCAAAATCCGAGAACCAGCAAAACGACACAGCAGGGCAAAACAGACAGCTAGGACACAAAAAGTAATCACCAGCAGGGTCAGGCAGACAGGAAGTGGTTTAAAATCCCCGTCCCAGCCAGGGATTGACTCAAGTGCTTAACCCATTAAGCACCAAGCTACACCCTGGCTGAGGCTGCAATAAAATCCTTAAAGGACAAGTAGCACAGTCCTGACATCAGCAGTATAAATTATACATGATAGTTTGTTGACTGTTAAAGATTTTGCAATGGGGTCCTTTGTCTTTAAATTACACATCTTACTAAAATCCCCCCTAAAACAGAATTGTGAATAGTGTAACTAGGAAACCTCACAATTTAACACCTGTTAGATATTATTTAAAATTGTTTGCAAGTCTTAAATAAATTTGTTAAATGGACTTTAAAACAGTCTTTATTAAATTCTGGATTTTGTATTATATTTTAATACATCAGCAAGTTACAAAACTGAAACATTATGGGCCACATGTATGAACAAAAGAGTGAGTTTTAGACCTAAACAGTTTCATACATGTGGCCCTATGTCTAGGTGTAAGACTTTCTTTGTTGTCTATAGCAGCCAATCATAGCTCCCCTTTCATTTCATATAGTGCTCTGAAAAAAAAGGACACTCTATTTAGTTACTATGGGCAACAAAGAAAGTTTTAGACCTAGACAGTTTTCATACATGTGGCCCTATAATTATAAACTGTCAGGTAAATGTCTTATTGTTGCTTGTATACATATTACATTACTAGTATAAGGACAGGTCATAATGTGTCATTAGAATTTTAAAAATTCAGACACTTTACAAGAAAAGTAAATCATAGCGTGACAATAGTAGAACTTACATATATACATCCACAGTTCCTTTGGAGCTAGTTAAGTTACTGTTCAGTAGAAAATATTTGGATGGCAATTTAACTACTGGTGTGTTGAACAGATGGAGAGAAGAGCAATACTTGATGTATTCTGTATTTCAGTGCAGAAAGGATAGATAGATAGATAGATAGATAGATAGATAGATAGATAGATAGATAGATAGATAAATGGAGATATACAAATAGATAAGCAGCACTGTAAAAAAAACAGCAAATGGTTCCAAAAGACTCAAGCTTGATCCAGGGCCAGATACAGACAAATACGAATAAGACCTGTCACTCCAGAAATCCTAATAACAGTGTGATTTATTTACTCATTTTCAGTGCAACATTCCAGCTCTATGCTGGGTTATTTTTAAGCAATGTGATAGAAACAATAGGAGGTATTTACACCATGTGCTGAATTTACATAATCAAGTGTAATTGATATGAAAATACATATTTATAAAACATATGGCATATATTATGTAATATACAACCATAATGTAAAAAGCCCATAAACATCTAATACAAAGCTTCATAATAGAGTAATTCTACTGTAAAATGTATACAGTGCAGTTACAGTAGTATAAATATCCATTATCTATGCCTTTGTTTCATTGAGACAGAAAGTGTATCAAATAAAGGGGGTTTCCACTTTATTTTGTTTTTATGTATTAGGGATATCATAGGAAATCATACATTTCTCTGCATGTAGTTAAATTTCTGCTCCTATTAATCCAATTATTTAGGTCCTTATCTAAAAATAAAAAATGGTACAGTCCATATTCCAGCAACGTATTCATCTTTCCTAGTTACTTGTATAACTGCTGTCTATCAAGCAGATGTCACGTTGCTAATGAAGTTAGCTGTAGAAAAAAAAGAAGATGAGACAGAGAAGAATGGTGGCTTCTTCTCCCCAGACACTGACCGATATGATAAGACGCTGCTGGAAGTAGTAATACTGGAGAAGTTCTGCTCCTCCATAATCTACTGTTACCTGGATACCAAGGGGAATATGAAAGTTTTGTCCATAAAGTTACTCCATGACAGCTATTACTATGGACAGAAATGTGGACTATACCAATTTATTTTACTAGATAGGGGCCAACTACACTCGTATAAGAAGCAGAATTTTTAATGCATGTATATTAGAAATGTGTAGGATTTCCTACTATATACATAATAAGTAAAACATTATAGGTGGATTACCCCTTTAAACTTCTGTTTTTAGACTGCTTATCACATCCATTGTTTTTATATAGTTTTCTAAGGTGTTCTACTAACTAATAAAAATTACATATTACTTACAAATTATTTAGCCACGTACAGATATATTCATACAAGGCCCAACCAAAATAAAAAACAAAATGGGGTGGAGGCTGCCACCATCCTTTGTATTTTAACATGTAATAGGTGCTATGCTTATCTTATTTGGAGAAAAAAAATCACAGAAGACACAAGATTAAAGAAAAAGGGCATCAACTTTTTTATAGTATTGTAAACAAGTCTGACAATATTTAACCTTACAATATCAAAAAGTGGGATAGTTAATAGTTATCAAGTCTTCAAGGGCACAGTGTTATCATTGTTCAAGAAATCTATAGGGGATTAGTGTAGTAGGTTAGTAAGCAGCTAAGATGGGAACTTTTTTCCAAGAGGTTTTTACCACCATAAGCTTGAATGGAATAATTCTAGCAGTTTTGGAGACATAAGGCGACACGTATGTACAGGGCAGTATCTCACAAAAGTGAGTACAACCGTCACATACTCGTAAATATTGTATTTAATATTTTCATGGGACAACACTGAAGAAATAATACTTTGATACAATGTAAAGTAGTCAGTGTACAGCTTGAATAACAATGTAAATTTGGTGTGTCCTCAAAATAACTCAACACACAGCCATCAATGTCTAAACTACTGGCAACAAAAGTGAGTACACCCCTAAGTGACAATAGACAAATTGTGTCCAAAGTGTCAATATTTTGTGTGGTCAACATTTTTTTCCAGAACTGTCTTAACTCTCTTGGGCATGGAGTTCACTAGAGCTTCACAGGTTACTGGTGGATGTTAAGAGACCTTGCAGTCTTCCACCTTCCATTTGAGGATGGCCCACAGATGCTCAATAGGGTTTAGGTCTGGATAAATGTTTGGCCAGTCCAAACCCTTTGCCCTCGCTTTCTTTAGCAAGACAGTGGTCTTGTGCATCATCTTTAGAAGATGATTCCTTCTGGGACGACAACCATGTAGAACAGGCATCCTCAAACTGCGGCCCTCCAGCATGTAGGCTACACTCCCACACTTTTATAATCTTAACAATGGAATGATGGGAGTGTAGTTTCCAACGTGGAGGGCCGCAGTTTATTTTGCTGAGTGAACAATGTGATGCACTGTGTGGCATATGGTCTGAGCACTGATAGGCTGACCTCCCACCCCTTTAATCTTCAGCATTGCTGGTAGCTCTTATACATCCATTTTGAAAAGACAATCTATGGATATGACACTGAACACGTGCACTCAACTTCTTTAGATGACCATGGTGAGGCCAGTTCTGAGTACTGCTGTATGGTCTTGGCCACCGTGCGGCAGCTCAGTTTCAGGGTGTTGGCAATCTTCATATAGCCTAGGCCATATTTATGTAGAGCAACAATTCTTTACAATGGATGCTATGGACAACTAAGGTTTGCAATTAGACAGTTTTGATAAATAAGGCCTATTGAGTTTATAATTTATGCACTTTCAGTGACTGGTGTGAAGTACCATGTTTATTCTTAGCTTTATACCCATAATTTTTGATTAAAATTGTGAGGGCCCAGCCCCCATTTGCAAGGTGACCTCAGTTCAAATGGGGACCTACTCTAAATCTTACTTCTCTCAGTGCTTTTCAAGGCCTTTATGTATGGGCGAGTGGCTTCCTCCATTATGGTCTTGCACTCCACCCATCCATTGATATGGTTTTTAATCAGAACAAAGTATAACTAGTGTGCTCCTGCCTGAAAGTACAGAAGCTTGGAAAGGCACTGCAAGAGGCGATATTTAGAAAGGTCCCCATCTGAACTGAGGCTATCTTGGTAAAAAATGTGCACTAAAATCTTCAGATTTTCATATTTTTTAAATGTAGCAGAAATGTACTTTGAAATAATTAATATATTCAATGTTTGTATCTTAGCATTTGCAGAGTGCTGCTGTCCATTTTTTGTTTTTGCATTTATTTCGTAATCATGTCACCTTCCATCTGCGCCATTTTATTTTGCAATTTTGTGGGCTGCTAATCATTTTTAGATTTTTTGAGTACCATCCCTAGAGTTAAAGAATACTAATGTAAATGATTAAAAAACACTGATGCCCATAGTAAAGGCCTGTATTCTATTTAAAATAACATCAGTTGTAAATCACAGCAAACCTGGTTTGGTCACATACATGTATTAAACACTTATAAAGCATAGATAAAACTTTGATAGCTAGTGTGTCTTTTCATGTTAATAAATTTGTGTTATGTTCTCTTGGTCATGAATACCATTATAATTTGACACCAGCCATTTTACATCATCCTATATTATTAGAATCTTAAAGTTAATAGCAAAGGAGGGTGTGAGGCAGGGTTGTAGGACCTAAAGGATAGTTGTGGTCCTTATATATTAGTTACGGGGTGACATTTCTTAAATGAGGTCTTCTTAGGGGCGTTTAGTAACCTGTAATGGTGCCTTAAAAATATCCTAATGAAAACGAGGCCCAAAATCCAGTAGGTGTTCCTCCTACTCTGGGACTTAGACAAATAGCACACTAGGACCACATATGGGAGTTCTTTAAAAACAGCAGAATCTTGGGAATCAATATTGAGTTGCATTTTCCTGTTATCTTCTACTGTGTGTTCTGGTTAATAATGGAGAAAAATTGAAAATCTGAATGGTGTTTTGAATACCTTAAGGGGTGCTGTATTTTGGATGGAGTTATTTATTTGGGTATCTAGCATACAGGACCCTCAAAGCCAGATCAGAACTGGACTGACCACTAAAAAAATCTGCTTTGCAAATTGTCTTGAATATGTGAAAAATTACTACAAAATTTCTAAGCCCCCTTAGGTCATAAAGAAATAAAATACCATTTAAAAAATGATGCCAATTTACAGTAGACATATGGTTGTTATAAAATAGTTTGTGTGGAATAACTATCTGCCTTACAGAAATCTTTGAACTTTAAAAATGGCAAATTTTTCATAATTTTAACATGTTGATATTTTTCACAAATAAGGATTTCAATGACGATATTTAGTACAATGTGTCACGAGAAAACATTTCCTGAATCACATGGATCGGCGAAAGTATCAAAAAGTTATTCCCACATAAACTGACACATCAGATTTAAAAAATGGGGCTTTGTCTTCCTTGGGCCAGTCATGCAACAAAGGCAGTTGCTTTAGTGACATCAAGAGGATAGCAATATTTGGGCACTGCTGGATTTGGAAGAGCGGCTTGCATCCAGTTTAATAGAATATATTTAGGCAATGCGTTTCAGCACCTGAAGTACCTGTTCAGAACATAAAATAAATTCTATTGAACTGTATACAAGCCTTTTCCTACATTCATCTGCGCCCAAATTTTCCTTATTTTTTCTGTCCTTTTGATGTTGCACATAAATTTAGCATATGTGTTAACCCCTTCTAGTGCTATCTAAATAATAGTTTTTTTTCCTTATTAGTAGTGTTGAGCGATTATTATCGACAAAGTTGAAATCGGCACAGTTTTTATGTTGATCGAAATTTCTGAACATGGAGCGAAATTCAGGTGTTAAGCGAGCAAAAAGGGGATAGGACATGGAGGTAGAGGTACGAGAGAAAGTGCTCCTTCCAGTGCTGGCGACAACACGCATGCCAGCGGATCGTCAGTTGCAGGACCGTCAGGCCTGTCATCGCTGGCTCAGGGCCCTGTGAATTCAGTAAAGAACAGCGTGCCAATCTGTCCTTCAGTGGTTAATGCAACTGCATTCCAGCAGTCTTACCTCCTCGTCCTCCAGTCACGGCCACAAATGTCGTCACAGCATCATCAGCATCCGTCCAACGTGAAGCAGCCCAAATGTCAACTCGTGAAACCCCACCACTGTGGTATAATCCATTTTCTGAAGACCTCTTTGATGACAAAATGCGGTTGGGGTCAGAAGGCATGTTAAAAGATCAAGAGGCCAAAGAGGATGATTTTCTCTGGTCTCCCAGTTACTGATGCCATCAGAGGAGGAGAAGGAAGCCGGTCAATCGGTAAAAACCCCGGGCGGTCGGCAACGCCTTGTAGTCCCTCTTGCTTGTAGCCGCAGCTCCTGGATGCAGAATGTCAGGACGACGAAGTCACCTGTGTTGATGATGATGATGACGACATTGCGGATCCAACGTGGTCTTTTCAGCAGAATTTGCTGCGAGGGGTTCATCACTGGACGAGGGGAAGACGATGGGGTAGTGTCAGTAGGGTTCCGCCACAAAAAGGGGAGAGGGCGGTCGCAGAAGTCCGCTGATATGATTCGCCAGCCACGGTCAGCGCAAACCCCGCTCCTCGTTATCGCCGTCAAAAAGGTCCAGGACCTCTCAAGCCTGGGCCTTCTTTGACCAAGCCTCTGATTCACCCAGCGATGTCATATGCCGCCTTTGCCGTAAACGCATAAGTAGAGGCAAGAACTTTAGGTGGTTAACCACCACCAACATGTCTAGTCACATGCAGCGAATGCATGAGTTGAAATGGAGGCAACACTTGGCCAAGAAAGGCCAGACCGACGCCGGGCCTCCAACCCCTGTCACACCCTCTGTCTCCGCCTCCTCCTCCGCCCCCACCCAGCGTTCCTCAGCTGAACATGTCTCTCAGAGTCATGATCAGGGATCAGCCTCTGCTTCAGCCTCCACCGTCGCCCGAGTACACCAGCACCACCAGAGACCCATCTACCCCTTCTCCTCCCGCCAGTTTGATGACCTGCACGCCGTTTCAGCGGCCAGTCTAGCAACCAGCCTTCTGTCTTCCAGGTTTGGGAGCAGAAAGAACACTTTAACCCAAAACCATCCCAAGGGCGAAAGCCTGAATGTCAGCATGGCCAGGCTTTGGGCCTTGGACATGTTGCCTGTCCGGCTGGTGGACACAGATGGGTTCGCCACACCTGGCCCTTGCCTGCCCCCAATTTCAGATGCCGAGCAGGCAATTTCTTTGCCAGAAAAGCCGTCCCCGCCTGGCCAGCCACGTGTCATCTAAATTTCAGCTCGTTGTCTGCATCTGTGGCCGGAAAAGTCCAAACTGACCACCGACACATGGATAGTAAGCACGGCCAAGGCCGCTATATCTCTGTGCAGCTCACTGGGTGAGCTGGGTGGATGTCTCTGGGGGTGCGGTGGCTCTCAGGCTCGGCGCACGCTCTTCAAAAAACCCCAGGGATGGTGCAGGGTTCTTTCCCCAAGGTCCTCTGGTGGCCACGTGCCTAGAGAAACCAGGCCGTGTTGAAATTAATCTGTCTTGGAGACCGTCCACACGGACGGCTCTCCGCAACGAGACCGAGCGCTGGCTGGGTGACAAGAACCTTGTGCCAGGCAAGGTGGTGTGCGATAACGGGCGAAATCTGCTGGCCGCCCTTAAGATCAGTAGGCTTGAGCACATCCCTTGCCTGGCACATGTCATGAGCCTTGTCGTCCAGAAATTTCTAAGGAGCTACCCGGGTCTGGACTGCCTGCTGAGGAAGGTTCGAAGTCTAAGTTTGCACTTCTGTCGTTCGCACCCTGCTTCGTCCCGCCTGGCTGCGTTGCAGCGTCAGCTCGGCCTCCCCGTCAACCATCTCATTGTTGACGTGGCAACACGCTGGAATTCCACCCTCCACATGCTCCAGCGATTGTGGCAGCAGCGCAATGCCATTACGCAGTACGAAGTGACACATGGCCTGACAAGCAGTGGTGCGGACCTCGGGGTGTTGAGCCACCGAGAGTGGAGGCAGGTGAAAGAGCTATGCACCATCCTTGCCAGTTTTGAAGAAGCCACCAAAATGGTCAGTGCGGACAATGCCCTTGTCAGCATGAGCATTGTGGTGATCTTAGTTCTGGAACGATCGTTGGACACTCTGAAACAACAGGTCCCGCCAGCGACGGAGGAGGAGACGGACACAGATGCGGACACGGAGCCTTTCTCTCCGTCAAATCCACAAGGCCCGACAGTTTCACAATTTCATCGGTCTTCATTAGGCAGTGGTTCGGGGTCCAGGGCTAGTGCAAGGTGGGGCCTTAAGCTCTCAGGGTGCATCATCTCAGCAAGTCAGGGCTGTGTTGAAGCTGTGCCGGAGGAAGCGGAGGAGGAGGAGGAGGAGGTATTCCTAGACACCGACGTTACCGACGTCCCTGCCTTGGAAAGAGGTTGGCGTGAATTTGAGGCGGAGGAGGAAGATGAGGAAGATCAGTTTGCTAGTGCCCCTCGACCCAGAGGCTTGGGAAATCAAGGCTCCATCTCTCACATGAGTGCTTGGATGCTCCATTTCCTCCAACATGATCTCGCATAAGGCCATCAAAATGAACAACAGTTACTGGGTGGCCACCTCCTGGATCCCCGGTACAAAACAAAACTCAGCACTTTCCTTCCACCCACCCAAATAGAGAGTAAAATGCAGGAAATGGAGACCTTGCTGATTGATCAACTGGAGACATCTGTTGCGTCTGCTTCACGTTCCCCAAATGTCACGGTGGAACAACATCAGCGACGTGACAGCAGTAGAGTGCCATGTAGCCGTAGCGGCAGCAGCAGCAGGCAAGGTGGCAGAAGCCTAATGGGTGACCTCTGGCAATCTTTATTTACCACCTCACCAACGCATGGAATGCAGGGCACACATCTAACACACAGAGACCAGCTTATGATCATGGTGCACGACTATCTGCGTCTCAACACCGATGTTTTTGTATGTGTTCCGGACCCAATAGACTTCTGGGTATCCAAAATGGACGAATGGCACGCTCACTCTCGCCACACCATAGAGGTGTTGTCCTGCCCAGCAGCCAGCGTCATATCTGAGCGGACCTTCGCACAGCTGGAGGAGTCATTACAGACAAACGCATCCGGCTTTCCACAGATAATGTGGATCGTTTGACTTTAATCAAGATGAATCAGGCATGGATCTCTGATGATGTTGTGGCCCCAATTGCCGAGGTCACCCATTAGTTGCCGGTCTACTTCACATTCCTCTTCAAACAGAAATGGTCCTCTTGAAAACTTTTTTTTAAAATGATCATTTCTTACTGCAATTTTTATTCTCTTTTCCCAACAGTTCATTTTGCTTGTTTTGCTGTGAGGAGACTGTAAAAGACAGCAAGGTTTCATGACAACCGTATTCCATTTACTCACTTTATCTTTAGAAGTTTTCGCATTGTCAATGGTTTTGAGGTCATGTTGCTGTGAGATACAGCTATAATTATGGTCCTTTGGAACAGAAATGTGGCTTCTAAGTGGCATTTCTCCCTCAAAATTTTTAATAGTGGCTGAGAAGTCATATTTATAATTTTTTGGGGTCATGTTGCTGTGAGATACAGCAATAATCATTTCCTTTGGAACAGAAATGTGGCTTTTAAGTGGCATTTCTCCCTCACAATTTTTAACAGTGGCTGAGAATTCATTTTTATAATATTTTGGGTCATGCTGCTTTGAAATGCAGCAATACTACAGGTCCTATTATAAAAAAATGTTGTTTCTAACAGACATTTGTTCTTCACAATTGTCCAGAGTGGCTCAAGGGTGATGGTGCTGTCAGAAACAGGAATAGGTAGGACACTGTTAATGGACACATATTGCAAAATGACTTGTTTTTGCAAGATCTTTAACATAGCTATCAATCCCTGTATTGAGACAACCCATTTAATACAATGAAAAAAAGAGAAACAAAGACATGGTGGGATTCCATCCTATTTTAAAAATGTGTTTTCTAGAATTAAACTACTAAAAAACTTGCATGTACAAAATAGCTGGTAAAAAAATTCCTCTGAATTGTACAAGGGAGGTACAGGAAAACTTGGCAGATGTAGGTTATTCAGAGGACATGGAGTATGGAGCACGGACAGAGAACAAAGTACAGAGACAATTTCCTCCAGCACGTTGAGTAAAATGAGAAAAAGAATGCCAAGAAAAAGGGCATCTGGGTGGAACAGGAGCGTTAACCACCAGTATTTCCAAGTGAAGCTCAATTGGTCCGCACTGATACGGAGGGGCAAGCGCTACCCAGGACAGGGACAGTATATGTCCAGTGAAACTCACATGCTGGAAGAAATACTCCGTTGTCCGCCACTTTTTAATCTGCGGTCATGCAGGTTTTGGGCTCATGCTGTGGCCCAGGACAGGTATAGTCAATGTCCAGTTCAACCAAAATGGTGATTCAAAGACTCCTTTTACCGGCACTGTTTAATTTGAGGGTCAGACAGGTTTAATGGTCATTCTGCGGTCCAGGACAGGTATAGTTAATGTGCAGTTCAACTAAAATGGTGGTTGAAAGATTCCTTTTTCTTGCACTTTTTAATCTGTGGGTCAGACAGGATTAATGGTCATACTGTGGTACAGAACAGGTATAGTCAATGTCCAATTCAACTAAAATGGTGTTTGAAAGACTCCTTTTCCCTTCTCTTTTTAATCTGGTGTCATGCTGGTTGGGGCTCATGCTGTGGCCCAGGACAGGTATAGTCAATGTCCAGTGAAACTAAAATGGTGGTTGAAAGACTCCTTTTTCCTTTACTTTTTAATCTGGGGTCATGCAGGTTTGGGGCTCATGCTGTGGCCCAGGACAGGTATAGTCAATGTCCAGTGAAACTAAAATGGTGGTTCAAAGACTCCTTTTTCCGGCACCTTTTAATCTGGGGTCATTCAGGTTTGGGGCTCATGCTGTGGCCCAGGACAGGTATAGTCAATATCCAGTTCAACTAAAATGGTGGTTCTAAGACTCCTTTTCCCGACACTTTTTAATTTGAGGGTCAGACAGGTTTAATGGTCATACTGTGGTACAGAACAGGTATAGTCAATTTCCAATCTTGGGTCTTTTTAATCTTGGGTCATGCAGGTTTGGGGCTCATACTGCGGTCCAGGACAGGTATAGTTAATGTCCAGTTCAACTAAAATGGTGGTTGAAAGACTCCTTTTTCTTGCACTTTTTAATCTGTGGTCAGAAAAGGTTTAAGGGTCATACTGTGGTACAGAACAGGTATAGTCCAATTTCCAGTGAAACTAAAATGTGTTGAAAGACCCTTTTTTTCCGGCACTTTTTAATCTGGGGTGATGCAGGTTTGGGGCCCATGCTGGGGCTCAGGACAGGTTAGTCAATGTCCAGTGAAGCTAAATGGGGGTTGAAAGACTCCTTTTCTGGCACTTTTTAATCTGGGGTCATCCCGGGTTTGGGGCTCATGCTGGGGCCCAGGACAGGTATAGTCAATGTCCATGAAACAAAAATGGTGGTTGAAAGACTCCTTTTTCCGGCCTTTTTAATCTGGGGTCATGCAGGTTTGGGGCTCATGCTGTGGCCCAGGACAGGTATAGTCAATGTCCAGTTCAACTAAAATGGTGGTTGAAAAACTCCTTTTTCCGGCACTTTTTAACCTGAGGTCATGCAGGTTTGGGGCTCATGCTGTGGCCCAGGACAGGGATAGTCAATGTCCAGTGAAACTAAATGGTGGTTCAAAGACTCCCTTTTTCCGGCACTTTTTAAATCTGGGGGGTCATGCAGGTTTGGGGCTCATGCTGCGTTCCAGGACAGGGATATTCAATGTCCAGTTCAAGTAAAATGATGGTTCAAATCATACTGCCTTCTGGCACTTTTTAATTTGTGGCTGGGTCATGCAGGTTTAAGGCTCATGCTGTGATGCAAGACAGGGATAGTGAATGGTCTGTGATTTTTTTTCTGTGGCTTTTATAACCTAAGTGGGGTTGCCTAAGATGTAGCACGTATCCATTTGACTGTTGTGGATGTTAATTCCAGCTTCTCCAGCCCTGTTTGGGTGTAAGAATGAAGGTGTTGTTGCTCTACCATAGACTTTAATGGTCATCGATCATAATCTATCATCGGCCATCGAATATCTTGTCGATGATGGTCGACTATCGACCATCGACCGATGTCGATGGCCAACGTAATTGCTCAACACTACTTATTAGAGGTCACTCTGAGGACCATTCTTTTTCCTTCATTGCACACCCAGATAAAGTGTATGGTTTTGTTGCTTTGTGTCATTGGTTTTCTTGTATAACCGGGTATATATGTTATCTTTTGGGTTTGCCTTACCCATTTATCTCATAGAGGCCTTTGTGGTTTTTTTGTTGCTGTATTAGCAAATGAAAAAGAAAGCAAAAGAGACGATCCCTGTAACGGAGGCCCTGGACCCCGCGGGGCCAACCAAGCGATGATAGCAAAACCCAAACCCGGGGGAACGGAATTAATTTACCCCCGGTTTCACCAGAGCCCGCCGCAAAGGGGAAATGGCCCTTGCGCGGCGTAAAGGGCCTACCGGGGTCGTTACCCCCTGACTTTACTTGCTTGCAATGGAAGCCGGGGTTACACCGGGCACAGAAAGGGAACCCCAGAGGCGTAGTTGGGGACGGGCAAAGGTCAGGGCAGGGGGCAGAGGTTCGAAAGTCAAAGAGGGGCAGAGGGCCCAGGCGGGGCGGAAAACCGGGCAAGATCAGGAAACGTAAGCAAGGGGACGGACACGGGTAATCAAACAAAACTCCAAAACCTCAAAAACGCACCCAAAAAACAACCCCAAACAGACTAGTGTTGGGGCGGAAAACCTTAAAAAAGAACCAGCCCCCCAACAATGGCCCAAATTTTAATGGGGACCGGGCCCCTTTTAAATTTAAGAAGTCGACCCCCGCGGCGGCCCAAAGACGGGGCCAGGGGCCCACGGGGGCCCGGGGAGCGGCGTTCACAGGACGTGGACGGGTAAGGGACGGGGACCGGGCCCGGGGGGAAAACATGGGGAATTTCGCGGGCAGCCGCACTCCCCGCGCCGGATCCCCCTGCGAGCAGGGTGAGGGCCCGCGGAGGCAGCGGACCCCGCCCCCCCCGTGACAGTCCCCCCCCCCTTAGGCTCCCCCCTTCTTTTTAAACTTAGAGAGGGGGTCAGGCGCCGGGTTTCCCCCCCCGGGTTTCCCCAAACGCCCGGGCTCCTCCGGCCCAAACCCCTTTTTCCAAATAAATGGGGAAAAACCGCTTCCCCCCTCATTTCCCTTCGGGTGCCACCCCCCCTTTGGGACCTCAAAAAAGTTTCAGAGTTGGCCATAGGAAAGGTGAAAAACCCCCCCCCGGGAAAAGGGGGGGGCGATTCAGTAACCAAATCCCCGGTTTGGGGAGAAGACATGGAAGAGTTCGGGGGGCCGCGGTGGGACCAACGGGCTTGTGGGAACCCCGGGTTTAAGTCGTTCAATCCCCTCAAAGGGCCCCCCCACGTATTTGGGGCCAACTTATAAAAAAGGAACCTTAAAGCGAATATTTTTTGGGGGCCCCAAACCAAACCCTACCCCCGGGCTCAAATGGGGGCGGGGGCCTACGTACCTGTCCCCCCTTAGCTTTTGGGGGCAAAGCAGAACCCGAAAGGGGGCCCCCGCGTGAGCGGGAAAGAGATTTGTTTCCCCCTTACTTGGGCTTTCCAAAACCGGGGGAAAAATTAACAAAAGGGGGCCAGGGAGGCGGGCGGGGATGAAAACCCAAAACCCACGACAAAAAAGGGGGACCCCCCAGCAGTTCCCGAATCTAAAATTATGGGAAAACCCCTTTTGCCCAAAGGGAAGAAGATAAACCCTTTTTAATCTTGACGGCAAAAAAATGCCCCGGGGGGCCCAAACATTTTAACCCCTAAACCTGTTTGTCCAAAGGGGGTAAATTCCAAAAGAAGTTCCAAAAAAAACCAACCTCAATTGCCCCCAACAAGCCCCCCCAAAAAATTAAAAGCAAATTAAATTGGGCCCCTTCCCCCTTTTATCTAGACAAAATTTAAAAGGGAAAAACCTCCCCGGGGAAAACTATTTAAAAAATTTTAAAAAACCCCGTTGGGGGCAGAAGGGTAACCCAAAAAGGGAAAAATCCCCAAATTTTTAAAAACCCTTCATCAACCCCCAAACCTTTTCCCAATAAAAAGCCGGGAAAAAGTAAGAAGTCCTTTCAAATTTCCCAATTTTTTAGTAGGGGAAAAGGGGGGTTTTTACGGGGAACCTTTTTACCACAGGAGAGCGCAACAAATTTCCCTCTTTCCCCGGGGAAAGGGGGTTGGGGCCAAAAAAAAAAAGGGGGGAAAAAAATTTTAAGGAAAAGGATTGGGGAGGGAGTTTTTTGGGAAAGATGTAAATTTAAAAGGGGAAAAGGGGGGTTTTAAGGGGGTTTTTGGGGGGGAAAAATTTGGGGAAAAAGGCCCGGGGGGCATACATCACTCCCCCAAAAAGGGGAAAAGGCTGGCGGGACGATACCCAAAAAGTCAAAAAAAACCCCCGTTAAAAGGAAGAATTTAGGGGGGGTTTCACCGAGGTTTTTCTCGGGGGACAAAAATGTGCGGGTAAAATAAAAAAATCCAAAAGGCTTCCCTTTTTTCAGGTGTTAAAAATAAGGAAAACAATTTCTTAAGGGTTGGGGGAAATGCGGGGGGAGGGTGGGGGCCCCCCAAAAAAATTAAAAAAGGGTTTCCCAAAAAACCACTTTTTTTGGGCCAAAATAATTTTGGTTTAAAGGGTATATTTTTCCCTTTTCTCTCGGGGGGGAAAGAAAAAAGGTTTTAAAAAAAAAGAAAAAACCACAGGTAGGTGGGTTTTAAAGGGGGGAAGGATTTTTTTTGGAGGGGAAAAAAAAGCGGGGGGAAGTAATGGGGGATTAGGTGGGGTGGAGGGGTTTAAAAGGGGTTTGGGGGAGAAGGAAGCGGGAAAGGGGAAAGGGGTTTTTTTTGGAAGGTTTTTAAAAAGGTTTGGGTTTGAGGGGAAGGAGGGAATGAATTTTTAAATTTAAAAAGGGGGAAAGGGAAAGGAAAAGTTCAAGGGGAACAGTTTTTGGGGAAAAAGAAGGTTTTTTAATTTTTTTTTTAACAAAGGGGGAAAAAAAAAAGTTTTTGGACTTAACCAAAACCGGGGAAAGTTTTGGGGGATCCTTCCGGGAAAACCCTTTTTCTAGCCCCAAAAGTCCCTAAAGAAAACCTGGCACTTTCCCAAAAAGAGCACTTTTCGGGGGTTTGGAAAGAGCCAAGAGTGCGGAGTGGGGCCTAAGGACCT
Organism: Phyllomedusa bahiana; assembly: GCA_025379985.1. Classification (NCBI taxonomy): domain Eukaryota; kingdom Metazoa; phylum Chordata; class Amphibia; order Anura; family Hylidae; genus Phyllomedusa; species Phyllomedusa bahiana. The sequence continues at coordinate 9,039 of JAODAL010015636.1, read as the reverse complement.
GGCGGCCCATGGGGGCATGATCCGGGGATAAAGGGGAGAAGAAAAATACGTCCAAGAAAGGGGAAAAAACAGACATAGATTGGGGTCCCGAAAGATCCCCATTAACCCCGCTGAAAACCCAAGGCCCCCGTTGAAACAAAACCGAAAGGCATAACCCAAAATACCAAATTGGCCCGTCCCCGGTAAAAATGCCCTTTTTCCCTCCTCGCCCCCCTAAGCGGATTAAATTTTGGGTAGGCCCCCAGAGTAAACCAAAGAAATATTTTTCGCGCCCCCACCGCCGAGGGGGTTTAAAAGGGTTTTCGGAGTTTAAAGGGGCCAAGGGGGAAAAATTTTTTTTTTTAGGTAATTTTTTTTAAAACCCCCCAAATAGGGGGAATTTCCGGGCCGGGGAGGGCCCGGGGGCTTTTTTCTCCCAAAATTTCCCGGCCCACCGAGACGAGGACTTACGGGGAAATCCTTTTTGGGGGTTCTCCTTGATGAAAATTCAGACATCACCTTAGCCCTCCGAGACGGAGAAGGGTAAACCCCCCCTCGGAAAGGGAGTAAAAATCCAGGGGGCGGGTAAAGGGGACAATCATCCCGGCCCGGTGTGGGGGAAGCGTTTTCACCTGACTCTCCGAAAAGACATCGCCAAAGCCCAAAAAAAAGTAGGGGCGAAGGTAGCCCGGAGGGGGCTTGGCAACTTCCGGGGGGTTTATTTTGAAAAAGGCGATTTGGGCGGCTTAGACAGGAAACGGGGAGAGACTTTACGCAGAAACCCCAACGCATGACTTCCCCTGTGCTCCAATCCAATGTCGGGGTAGGGTCCTGTAGCCAAAAGGGCCCCAAAAGGGAATCTCCGGAGGACGAGGCAGGCCCAAGAAGTTGAAAAACTCTCCTTGTAAAGGGGCCCCCAAAATTTCAAGAAGAGGGGGGGCCCCGAAAGGGAAGGGGATCGGGGTCCTTAAGGCATTCGCCATTTGACCGGGGAAAAACGAAATAGGCTTCTGAAAACGGATTTCACAGAAAACAAACCTGGTCACAATTTCGGGTTATAAAAGTTTTCCTGCTAAATCCTGAATCAATAAAGGGGGTTTGGCCTGAAAGGTTTTGTCCTAAAAAGCCCAATAATACAGGCAGGGTCAGAGGGGGAGGGGGCCGGGTTCTGACACCTGGGGTTCCCCTCCCTCCTACGAGCCCAAGGTGGGGAAATTTTTTCCCCGGGCGCCCCGGGCCCAGTTCCCCAATGAAAAGGCCGGAGAACCGCCACAAAAAACAGACCTGCTTCAGAACAAAACGCTGAAACGTTCCTTCCGGGAACAGGGGGGGCTCCCCCTCGCCCCGAAATTGGGTTTCCCCTTTTTAAAGGGGCCCAAATTGGAGGGGGAAAGGGGGGTGACCGGGGAACGGGGGACCCAAAGCGGGGAAACGGCGTGGCCCGGATTTTTCCCCCCCGTTGTGGGAAAGGAAGCTCTTGTTGCCTTTCGGCAAAGGGCGAAAAACCACTCGGGGGGCCCAAAATTTGGATTGGGGGTCATCAAAAGGCAGCGGGGAAAACCCCGGGGAGGGGGCGAGCTCGTCCTTGTTTCCCCCCCCAAAGGGGCCTTCCCAAAAATGCCCGCCACCAACCTCGTTTTTCCCCGGGCCCAAGCTTCCGAAGGTTAAGTGCAAAAATGCCCCGAATACTGACCGACGGGTGTCCCCCTGCGAGCGGGGAGCACGCGCGGCACCGAAAAAGTAGGGGCCTGGTTCCTCAAACCGTGGGGAAACCCCCGGAGAATTTTTTGGGGGTCCGCCGCCCAAGGATCCCCCGATCCCATAGGCGTACCCAACCAAGGTTTCCCCCCAAAAGAGGCTAAATTATAAAAGGCCCCCTTTGGGGTTTCCGCTCTGTGGGAAATTTGGGTTTGCCCCTTTCTTTCGAGATGGATGGAGCACTGGCTGATAAAACCCCCGCACTTTTTGGGGTCCCCATCGTGCGTGGGGGGAAAGTGGGCAAAATGCAGAGAAGGCCCCCGAACCCAAAGCAGGTAAGCAAGGGAATGCCGGAAAAGGGGTCAGGTGCGGGGCGGCGGCATCCGGTGGAGGGGAAAAATCGCCAGGTTTTTGCATCATGGCCGCAAACTGGCGATACATTGACTTTTTTGCTGGCCCACAGCTGTAGTGATGCCCGGAGAAACAGAGAGGTACCCTGGCGGAATCCATTTCCATCTGTACTGTAAAGGAGGGGGAACCGCGGGCCCCAACCCCAAAACGATGAAGCAAAAACCCAGCCAGGGGAAAGGAATCTAAGTAGCCCCCGGTTTTCCCCCAGAGCCCCCCGCAAAGCCGGGGGGGTGGCCCTTTCTGCGGCGTGAGGGTACCAGGGCCTTTTCCCCCTGACGTGACTTGCTTTCAAAAAAGGGGGAAAAAAACCCCCGGGGACAGCGTGGCACAGAAACGTAAAACCCAAGGCTAGTTGGGGACAAAGGGAGAAGGTCAGGGCAGGGGCAGAGGTTTGGGAGGGCAGAGAGGGCGACGGGGGAGGGCAGGGGGCAAACAGGCCCAAAATCAGGGAAAAGTAAGCAAGCGGACGGTAAAAAGTAATCAAGACTAAACTCCCAAAAACCCCCAAAACGCACCAAGAACACACCCAAAAGACGGGGTGTTGGGGGCGGATTACCTTAAATAGAACCAGCGGCCCCAAAAATGGACCAAATTTTCGGGCGCAGGCCCCTTTAAAAATTTAGGAAGTCACGGCGGGGGCGCCTAAAAAGCGGCCACGCGCACGGGGGCCGGGGAGCCCGCGTTCACAGGACGCGGGCAGGGAAGAAGACCGGCGCCGGGGTCGGGAAAACAGGGGGAAGGGCGCGGGCAAACCCCACTGCCCCGCCGGGTCCCCTGTTTCAAAGGTGACGGTCGCCGGGGGGGGAAACGGAGCCCACGACCCCCGTTTAAAAATCCCTCAAAGCATAAAGAATTTGGGTTTTTTTTTTTAATTCACAAATTTAGGCACAACAATACTTATTTGGGTCTATGTTGTATATATATTTTTTTAAATGGGGTAAATTTTAAATATTTTCAAAACCTTTCAAGGGATAAGTTTGGGCCATAAAAACCCTGTACCCCCAACATTGGCTGCAATGACCCCTTTTCCTAAATGAGACTGGGCCCCCCATAATGGGAGTAAAGGGAAAATTCCCTTTCATGACCCTAAAACAAGTTTCCCTTCCAAGACATATGTAACTCAAAATTGTACTAAGAATAAAAACACAAGTCTGTCTACCTAAAAAGCTGTGATATAGGTTTGTAAATCACTGCTGAAAATCTGTGAACCCCAAAAATTTTTTTTTTGACCCCCCTTTTAATTTTTAAGCAATATGGCAATGAGGCCTTCAGAACAAAAAAAAAAAAGATTGTGTACCCATGCCCCTGGTACGTTCCCCCAATAAAGAAAATAAAATTCCAAATTGGGTTTTTCCTGACCCCGAATTGTCATCTTTTTTGGCGCTTGAATGCCCCCTGATTTTTTGACCCCAGTAGACCGGAAATTTTAAAAAATCAGGTTTCATTCTAAAAACCCCAAAAATTAATTTTTTTTTTTTTTAAAGTTTCTTTTTAAAAACCCGGGGGGGCTAAGCACCACAAATCATACATGTCGTCCTTAGAGCTCCTCCCAACCTGTAAATAACAAATCTTTACATTGGGGGGACTTTGTTCAGGCTTGCAAATGGCCCCCCAGGGGTCAAGGGAAACCCCTGGGGCCTTTGACATGGCAGAAACCCGGATTTCTTTTTAAAAAAGCATTTTACTTCCTTGGGAAAGGGAGAAAGGCAAAAAGGGGAAAGGTAAAAAGCAAAAAGGTAAGTGACATTTTTCTGTAGCTTTTTGGGTTTTACTGCCCCCCCCCGAATCAATCCCACGGGGGGCCCCCATAATCAACCCTTACCCGGGGGGCTCCAGAATAAAACTCCACAGGTGGGCCTTAAGGGGACCCCAGGTTTCCCAAAACTGCCTGGGGGTTTCCCCAAACGTTGTAAAAAATTGGTCCCAAGGATTTCCCAATCATCTCTACCTAAATGAATATGCAAGAGATATTGGATAGGTGCGGTTTCCAGCTTGTACACAGGACCTTTCTCCACAGCAAGGGTCACCAAAACCCACATCCACATTATATGCTGTAAGTGGGTGATGTGAATACACTATTATAATGAGTAAAAATACCTAAAAAAAAATAGAGGTTCATGCCATTTTCCTTCTTACTAGTATTGAGATAAATGGGGAAACAAGTCCAATACCCCAGGCCCCTAGTGGTTTTTATTTTTTACACTCCAAATTATTAAGTAGGAAAAGAGGCTATTTTTTTCCCAAATTTTTTTCCCCTGTCCAACCAACTAAATTTTTCTGCAATCAATGCTTAGGTTCACCAACACCAATTTGGACTAATGAATGCTTTATTAATGGTAACAAAAAAACCCTATCATCATGAGAATTTTTATTCTAAAAACCCTCTAAGCATCTAAAAGAAATCCTTTTTTGTATATCCCTGAAACACAAACGGAAAAAATATATTTGTGTAAACCTTTTTAAAAAATTTACTTACAGAACAGAGAAAGTTTAATGGGGCTCTCCAGTTTAGAAAACCCATTTTCATACATAAGATTCTAAGATTATAGAGATAGGTCCTCTGTTCAGGACTTACATCTTTAGAGTAGAATGTATGATGATAATAAAAAGAGTCTCTCGCTCAGAAAAGCTTAGACTGTACTGCATTACTCACATAACCCATTGATTTGCATGGACCCTTTGTAACGCCTAATTTCCCTTGTTGTGGCACTTTAAGGATCCTTGCTGCAATATTTCCCAAAAAATTACAACTTTTTCCTAGGAAGTTCAAGCAGAGGGATACTTTGTGATCAACTTATTGTCAAAGGTCCCTTCTAAGAAGTAGCGACCCCTCTAAATAACATTTGTGATGTAACAAAATATAATTGAGAGGTTATGCTTTTGATTATCCTGCAAAAAAATCTCTTATTTTACTAGTTATTTTATTGTGCTTCCAAGCAAATATCTTAGTAGTTTATAACGATGCACAGTTAAGACCCAGCAGATTAACTACAGTAATAATAATGCGTACTACAGCAGCTGCAATTAGTTTCAGCATATCGAAAGAAGCCTATTGAGGCACATATGCCTGCACAATAGTGGACACCCTAGGCTTGATCAAATAGCTTTGTTGTGCAGCTAATACGTTAACAAATTAGCCATGTAAAGGAAAACTAATAGCTATCCAATTATCTCCAATTTGTCAGCAGTCACCATCTCATATAAATGTTTTTTCTATAATGAAGTGTAGAGCGAGTGCGGTATCTTCTAAGAAACGGAGACATGCAAAATGTGCAGTCTTTTATCCTTTTCTCTGACATGTCCATGAATGTTCTTACTAAGTTGGCAGTAGAACAGTTTTACCACTTTTCAAAAATGTGACAGGAATCAAATTAGAGGTACAGTATAATGTGCTTGCTAAATTGACAGATGTTGTCCAATTATACTGAGACACCTATCTTTTCTATTAGGTGTTTTTTCTATGATTAGTGTATTTTTAGAATAGGCTTAGTATACAGAATATTTCTTTTGATTTATAAGAGCTGTCATGGCAGTCCAACCTCTTCAATTTTTCTGCAATCAATGCTTGGGCTCACCAACACCAATTTGGACTAATGAATGCTGTATTTTAAATACTAAAACTTGTAAATCCCTATCATTATAAAAATGTTCAATCTGTTATCCTCTAAGCATCCAAATGGCATTGTATGTGTTTTTGTGGTAAGCTAATTCATTATACACTGCTCACAAAAAGTTAGGGATATTTGACTTTTGGTTGAAATTTCACGATGAACATAAAATTTCTTAAATTTTTTTTTTTAATTAATTAAATGAGACCTTCTTTTAACTTTAGTAGGTCCAACTGTTCATTGGTGCAGTGCTTTTTGCACAACTTGCTGTTCTCTAACAAGTGGCTCAATGGCATAATTCTCAACAGGTATTTGATTCCTGAATAATTTTAGGGGATACATTTAATTGGGATTTATACAGTCCTCCTCATCACGATGTTCACATTTTAACATCATGAGACCAAGGCAACACCTTACAATTGATCAACAGTAACTCACCCTTGCGAGACTTCAAGCTGGATGCTCTCAGGTGGAAGTAAAATGCGAGCTCAGTCTGTGAAAATGCAAGTGTATTTTTATAAAAAGTATCCAGCCTTGGTTACAATCTTGAGGAAAGGGGGCGGGTAGCTTCCGAATTGCACAAAAAGTGATGCAATAAGTAGAGATGGGCGAATTGATTCTAACGAAGTGGAATTCGTTTAGAATTTCAGGAAAACTTTGATTCTGAACTAAGTTGAAGTTTGGGGTGATTCGCGGGAACGTAGCGTGCTTTTGATTGATAAAAAGGCTGCGAGCACATGGCGCTACATGGGGCAAAGAAGTCTGAGAGGAAGAAAGGCGTAGGCTACATGACATGTGCAGAGATGGAGCCAATCAGAGACCGGCGGGATTCTGTGATGTCACCGCACTATATAAGTCCGCGCGCCATGCTCGCTCCTCATACTCCTCTCACTGTACTGTGTAGGGAAGCTGCTCCTGTTGTTGCCGCTGCTTATGATATCTCATACTAAAGAACTCACTTTTATACAGCGATTTTTGGGGGGTGTCACAGCTTGTCTCAGAGACTGCTTCTCTTACGTTCTAATTCTGATTTTGTGGGGTATTGGAACTGAAGTCCAGTGTGCGTCCAATGCAGCTGCATATACATTTTAATGCTATCTGCTCAGTTCTTGAGCACATTGAGTATCCAAGATTATCTAAGCCTGTTCCTGTCGTATTCAGTTAAAGAAACAGCCTTTTTACAATCCAAATACAACTTAATTTTTGGTTGCTCATTTATTTTGCGCAATTTAGATCCAGGGGTTAATTAAGCGTTGTTCTGCTGTTGTGGTCACTAAAAGAAACGTTCATTTTCACCGCCAAAGAAGAAATTTTGCCTGTAGCATAATTCACATCCGAAGGTTAATTAAAAGTTTTTCTGTTGTTGTGTTCCGTAAAATACACGCCGTCTTAACACGCTATAAAGCTAGTAATTGTTGGCAGCATATTTCTTTTGCGCAATTTATATCCAAGGGTTAACTAAGTATTTTTCTGCAGTTGTACTTAGTAAAAGAAACTTTCTTTTTCACCGCCAAAAAAGAAATTTTGACTCTAGCATAATTCATAACCGAGGGTTGATTACAAGTTTTTTTGTTGTTGTGTTCCATAAAATACACACTGTTTTAACACGCTACAAAGCTGGTAATTGTTGGCAGCATATTTCTTTTGCGCAATTTACCTCCAAGGGTTAACTAAGTATTTTTCTGCAGTTGTACTTAGTAAAAGGAACGTTCTTTTTCACCGCCAAAGAAGAAATTTTGGCTGTAGCATAATTCATATCCGAAGGTTAATTAAGCCTGTTTGTGCTTTTATATTCAGTAAAATACACAGTGTTTTTAAACAGCACATACAAATAAATTTTTCCTGGCCATTTGTGGAGCGCAATTTATATCCAAGGGTTACCCAAGCTTATTACTGGGTTCATTTGGAGTCAAATACATGGTGTGTATTTATCATATACAGATATCTTCATCAAACAGTGTCTGTACATTTTAGAACAAACAGTATGTCAGACAGAGAGGTGGCAGGGTCTTCACCTGCGAGCGGCAGTGGCACAAACATTCCTGGAGCAGGCCCAGGTCGCAGCACAGCAAGGGGACGTCGCAGCAGGGATCATTCGGTGAGGCCACAACTGCCGCTGTCATCTAGCGGCCGTGTGTTGTTCAGCAACCTAATGGTTCTTGATTGGTTGACTAGGTCATGCACTTCCTCCCAGATGACATCTGACAACCCCAGCCAAGAGTCGGTGGGAACGTCAGACACAACCCTTAGTTGGCATAGCCGCGAGCGGCGTCAGCGCCCTCACCTGTCCTCGACCCGCCTCTCTCCCATCCGGTTCCCTCAGCCAGAGATCTACTATGTGGTCTGGGCTCAGCGCCACTATATAGCGAGGATGAACAATTTGAGGAGGGCAGTCAGCAGCTACTTTGCAGCGAAAAAGGGGGCCAATATCCCCTGCTTTTGCAGTAGGCGGCAAAGTATGTGTGGAGATGGATGGAGGTCATGTTGTGAGGGGTCAGCGTCTGCATCCCCGAGGTGTGAGGACAGCAGTGCGATGAAACAAAAAGTGTGAGAGCCACCCCATTGGACCCGGGGTGAAGCAAGGGCTTTATATTCAGAAAAGGGGCGTCCTTTCGCGTCAGGCGCGGCGCACCAGCAAATGGGTTGCGTGGCCGTGAGCACAGGGTTGCAGTATGGAGGTCAGGGCCAAGGGCCCCGGGGAGAAAACCCCCTTCACAGGTCAAGAAGTAGGGGACATGGCCTCAGCGAGGCAGCGGCGGTTTGTGTCACTCTGGGGAGCATTTTCGGGAAAATAGCTACTTGTCGGTGTGGGGAGTTTTTTGTAAGACCCGGAGGAGCCGAATTTGGGGATATGTAGAATCTGTGGGGAAAAGTGAAAGCGTGGCAGGGGCTAACGTTGGACCCGCCCCGCGCAACACATGAGGCCCCCCTCCGGTGGCCTGGGAGAAACGTTTGGTCAGATGTGGGGTTCCATCCCGCCGCCGCGAACAGCAGCGCCGTGGAGCATGTGCAGAAGGGAGTTTTTTCTCTTTGCCATATCTCTCGGGCCGATGCACTCTCTACCCCGTTAGAAGATCCGCGGACTACGGGAGCCAAACTGGATGTGTGGCCGCAAAATGCCAGGTGTGGTCGGCCGGATTCCCACACCCCTGCCTTAGTGCAAAATTTTCCATGATGCCTTACCCAAACTGTGAGAAATAGTCTGGGTTCAAACACCTGCTTTTAGCCACAATTTATGCCGCCCCCCCCCGCCTGATGCCACCATCTGTGACAGTTTCCCATTCCAAAAACCCTCTTTACCGGGGTGGTATTTCACCCACCCCCAACTCTGTCATTGTGCCAC